>VZZY01015870.1:473399-485611 GCA_013400335.1 Eurystomus gularis
TCCCTATTCCTGCTGGTCACACCATTTCTGGTACAGGCCAGGATGCTGTTGGCCTTCTTGGCCACCTGGGCACACTGCTGGCTCACATTCAGCCAGCTGTCCACCAGCACCTCCAGGTCCTTTTCCACCAGGCAGCTTTCCAGCTACACTTCCCAAGCCTGTAGCATTGCCGGGCGTTGTTGTGACCGAAGTGCATGACCCAGCACTTGGCTTTGTTAAACCTCACACAATTGGCCTCAGCCCATCAATCCAGCCTGTCCAGATCTCTTTGCAGAGCCTTCCTGCCCTCAAGCAGATCGACACTCCCACTTAATTCTGAGTCATCTGCAAATTTACTGAGGGAGCATTCAATCCCCTCATCCAGGTCATCAGTAAAGATATTAAACAAGACTGGCCCCAGAACTGAGCCCTGGGGGACCTTGCCTGTGACCAACCACCAACTGGGTTTAACTCCATTTACCACAACCTTGTGGGCTTGGCCATCCAGCCAGTTTTTAACCCAGCAAAGAGTACACAACCCTTTTGGTGAAAAAGTTTTTCCCAATATCCAATCTAAAACCATGGAAGGTTTCCAAGGAACCTGAGCACAGCCTAGTCACTGGAAGCAATGGGGGTTTGGTGGAGACATTTTACTTTTGAATCCCACTACAAGCCTGCAGGCATCTTCAGATGCTGATCTCTGGGCCTTCATCATCAATGCTGAAGTCCTCCTGCTGGGTAGTACCCCGGCAACTAAGCAGGGACATATGGGTGTAAGGACAGGTCTCACACCTGCCTTCATAGGAAACAGGTCACAGACACCCACCCAACCAGCTGGAAATTTTCCAACACCACACATTGCTGCTGAAACCTGTATTGCCTGAAATGAGCCCAGGGAATCTCACAGTAATTCCAGGGGCAGGCTGGCAGGACATCCTTCCTGCAGGCAGGGACACTGAAAGGTGTCCCACACAGACCAGAAGCCTGAGGCATGAACCTCACCGTCAGGGAACCCCTCTGTCCCCTTGACAAAAGTATCTTCCAGTTTGGACTGAAAACAAGATGACCCAAACCCCAGTGTTTCCCTTGAACAAGAATCATGCTTTCTGGTCACCTCTCTCCAGTCTGACCTGTATGCCCCAGTTTCACCAGCAGAGCATAGTCGCTCCTGTTGCAAAAGTGAAGTGTGTGACACTGAATACCCCACGAGGTAACCAGCAGTGTGGCTCAGACATTCCCCTGGAGGCTCTCAGGTTTTCTTGTCATTGCTCTGCTGAAGGACCTTTCACAGAAAGTGGAAGGGGTTTGTAACTGTGCACGTTTTGAAGAGGTGAGGGGAAACACCACCTGCAGCTAAGGTTACACCTGTGCAGAGCAAACTGTGGGAGCTCGGACATACTATCCCTGTCCTAATGGTTTGGGTACTAGCACATCACAGCAATCAGGAGTCAAGGCAAGCAGAGGTGGCTGAATTGTCCATATCATCCAGATTAGAAAGGATCAACCCCATATGCTCTCACCTACACTTAACTACACAACTAGTTGCACCTGCCCACAGTTGCAGTGATGAAAAGCTTGTGCCATGATGTGCAGTGGGTTTCAACCTCCCTCAAACCTGCTCCCCACCTTGCTGGGCTGGGGGGGGGGGAGACATTGCCTTTGAGCCCAAGGTGATCTTCTGACCTTCTCCTGGCCAACGCAGAAATTCTCTGCTACACGTTCAAGGCACACTGTGACCTGACCCCATTCTAGGATTGCCACATAATTTGTATTATAAAGGATACCCCTTATTGTATTTGCATTAAAAGTCCTGCATTAAAAGTTTACAAGAAATGGCCTTCTTTGGATTTTCCCTGCATCCACTGCTTGGCTGGAAACCTGGATCCTGCAAGTCCAGAGGTGCAGCTATTGCAAACAAGCAAATCAATAATGTATTTACTGTACAAATTACCTCTCATGCACAATGAGCTGCAACTCACTGCACAAGTGCAACTCGCCTGAGACTACCCCACATTTTGACCAGCCCTGCCTCATGTGCAGCCCTGTCTCTGCCAAAATAACCACCCCTCCACGGACTGCTGGCTTATAAATCATGGCTTTTATTTCTCCACTGCAGGAATGTACTACAGATTTATAAAACATTTAAGACCCTGTGGTTAATGTTTCATCTGTTCATGAATATCCTGAGGGACCAAACTATTGTTTAATCTTCTACAGAAATAACCATGATTTATACAAAAGTTGTCTGAAACATTTTTCTTTTATTAGCAATACCATTGCATGTCAAAACCAGAACCTAGATTTATCTACCGTTCGTGCTACCCATATAATACATAACACTACACACATTAAGTGAGGAATAAAAAAGAAAATACTGCTCCTGTTGAGTGAAGATCTACAGACAGATGGCTTTATTTTTGAGGTGATTTGGATCTAGATCAGCTTCCAGCAGCCGTACGAGTTAATAGAGCCCTGAGCGTGCTAAAGGTCTGAAGCACTCACTCTCCTTAAAGTGGCTTTGCAAGTCAAAATGAAATGCTGTGGAAAAAAAAGCAGTTTTGGTTGCCCTGTTGGCTGCCAGAGCGCTGCTTGGACTTACTTCTGTAATTCAGGTTGGATATCCTGGATATCCGAAACTGGGGACATTAACATTACCAGCTTTTGGAAACTTGGTTCGGAAAAGCATGACCTGAATGGGCAATCCACATTGCCAAATTAGAGCCTGCTGCATTTGAAGTTCTAACAAGGGTTACAACTAACTGGGTGACCAAGGGGCATGTGTATTACCTCTCTTACAGACCCCGTTTCCCAAAAGTTACAGGAGGAAACCTCCTTTCTCCCCAGCCTGCAGACTCGGAAATCAACAGGTCCTTCAGCATCACGCCCCATGCCTAGACATCTGCAGGCTGAGCAGAGAGACCTTGAGGCCACCCTGCACCTGGGGCCACTCCACTTATACAGGCAGGACAGAACTCAGGTCCCAGTCCGAGTTCACCCAGCTCTGCACAGCCCACAGGAGCAGGAAATAATAGGAAATTTTGGGGTTCAACATCCACAGCTGGGATGACACGCACAGGCAAGGAAGGTGGTGATAAATATTTGTATTTAGTCACTTCTCAAGGGACACTTTCAAGAGGGAAGTGTGTTTATGATTCTGTGTCAGAAACAACAGTGGGACTCAGGGGCTGAGGTTGAAAGTGCATATCAATAATTTAGTGTGGAATATATTATCGAGAAACAGTGTAATTATCAAAAGCAAAACAATAAAATGAAGAAAAAGTCACTCCAGCTCTTGAATTATGTTTGTTCAGAAAATATTTTTCTTTTTCTTTCTATTTTTTTAAATTTTCATTTGAGAAACAGAAAGGAAGTCTTTGGTTAACACCTCTGCACTTTCTGTGTGCAAGCCAGTCTGAGAACCTCAGGCTTTTCTGCACAGAGAAAGCAAGCAGTGAGGATAAAGAAATGATACTGATCTGAAAACTGTTTTCTCCAAGAACACCAGCTCAGTCAATAGTCACAGGATGTTTAGAATTAAAAATACATTTTAACAAGTACTGAGATACCATAAATATGTTGAAACTTCAGAATGTTGCTAATCTGTCAAAGAAACCAGAATTTGCCTTATGGTGGCAATGTTACAAGAATAGAACTGCAAACTGAGGATTCTGGTGCTTCTGAATTGGGAAAATTCTCCTTGTTTTCTTTTATAGTACAGGGAACAGACAGTTCCTCATATGAGTAAAGTTTGCACCTGAATAAAACTTAGGTACCTGGGTCCCACCTGATTTACATACATATTATTTCACTCCCCATTCAAGAACAATGCTAATTCTTAGTATCAGTCAGTGCAATTCAAATGTCAAAATTCAACACCAGTGGGTGCAACTGTCCCTGACATCAAGAGACAAGGAGAGCAATTTATTCTTTCAAGCCTCCCTTCCTCAACACTACTAAGGCTGTGCCATCTGGACAGTGGCCCAAGAAAAGGAAGGATGAACCTATGATGAGAGGAGAGAGATGGAAGAGAGACTCTGCTACTATTACCTGATGCAGCTTTCCTGGACCAGCTAGTATCAGCAGAGGAGTGGGCTTTGTTTTGTGGACAATGTCCTTCTGTCCTGGGCCATTTGCCTGCCAGAGCCCATTGCGCTGGGTAAGCCCCATCAGAAAGCTGGCACTGCACGGCCTCGTACAAACTCATTTGTTGGGCAGCAATTCAAAATGACCTAGAAATGTTCCATCATAATGGAAAAGATACCACGGTTTAGTTTAGTTGGCTAAAAAGATAGACTTTTTAAAAAAAGTGTAATTTTACCCACATTTGACCAGTATGATTTGTGGCAGAAAGTGTAAAGTAAACAAAAGATCAAGAGCCAGATTTAGCCTCAGTTTCTATTTATCCATTAATTCCGGCTGCCGTAAAAGAGCTCCAATTTTGGCCCTAAGAAAAAAAAATCATAGATAATCTGCTCAAAGCATATTATGATATCCCTATAGATAATAGTGAAAAAAAGAATTTGGACTTGAGTAAAAGGCACAGTGATGAGAAGAAATCTCATTTTGAGCAGAAATCTTTCTACTTGGTTACCACGCAATCTAATCCTGACAGTGCACCCGATTTGAAAAATGACATCCCCATCTCCAAGAATTGAAAGGTGGCAGAAAAAGCAGGCACTCGGTGCTTTAGTCTAAAGCAATTATGAGCTCCTCACAAGCTCGAAGACAAGAATTGATTTTCATTTCTGGATTATCAAGAGGTGGGGGCAAGCAGGTCAGGAAACCTGACCCTATCTTGACCTTGTGGATTGGATTGTTCTCAGACCTGTTCAATATTGAAAAGGATTGTTTGGTATGGGAGGAGGGGAGGAGGAGAAGAGAAATCCTCTGGCACATTTTGTGCCCACTGGTATCTAAGAATCTTTTTTTACCTCCCTTTTTTATCTTAATAATTCAACATATAATAAAATTTTTTAAGGTGTTTATTTGAAAATTATTTGCCCATAAGTGACCAAGTCTGATAAAGACAGCAGAAGCTGCAGACTGCTGAATCAGGAGGGTGTAAAAGCGATATAGAAATGAGCACCGTCTGGCTTTAGAGAAGACCTGTGATTCTTCAGATCACTCCTGTGCTATACACATACCTATAAACAAACCAGCTGCCCTAATTTTTTTGTTTCTGTGGTAATTCAACATCTGTATAACACTGTCTATTTCAAAAGACTCTGAACCATTGCACCATTACTTGGATTCCACAGAAATGTTGCCATTTACTGAGATGGGGCACATACAGCTATGCTTTAAATAGAAATACAATGAAACCTTGCTAATTCAATTGAATAGGGACCATATCACTGCTTGGATTACTGAAAACTGGAATTACTGTAACATTGCTTTATTTTCTCCTTAATTTTAAACTATTGCTCTTTTTTAAAAAAAGAAAAAAAAGAATTTTGTAGATGTTTTAGATAAACTCATGTCCTTTTTTTTACTTCTCCCCCCGCCCCCCACTAGGAAAGAGTATTTTCACTACAGGGAATAATACACAAGTTAAACAATAACTTCACAGAGTAGGTATGAAAAACATAAACCTTGTAGAGGAACTGGAAGCAGCAGGAGGTCAGGATTAGCCCAGACACTAAGCCAGCCATTCAGATTAATCAGTTCCGGAGTAGCAGGGTCCCACTCTATAAACTCTACAGTGTGTGTACAGTCAGCCGCCACTGAAATATTGCCATTTCTGGCAGAAATGCCACAGCTGCTTAACAGCCTGCATTGACACAGGCCCTCAAAGGAGAGAGTGGGAGAAAAACGCTGGCCAGACCTTTAGCCAACTGGAACTGCAGGACTGCTACAGCAAAATGGAGATGGTCAGTGAGAATTGTGTTACTGCAACCATCTGGTTTCCCAAACCTTCAGGAAAAATGAGAGATTTATGAAAGGGTTATAGAAGGATGCAAGCAAAGCCACGCATGCATTGCAGCTGAGTGTAGGCATTCAGGGCAGTGGGGCAACGACAAACACACAGAAATTGTATTTTCTGTAAGAATCTGTCTGTCTAACACATCACAGTGCCCAGTATTTTCACTCTGGTTTTAAACTGATGTGTAACTCCAAAATAAGAATCAACAAGAAGCTGTTTTGCCTTTGTTTGATGTATTACTGACCTAAATCAAGGAAGGATTTGAAATGAAAATATCTAAAATGTCCCAAAGTAGATCCCTGCTGCTGCTAAATGTCTTTGGTCAGACTTCCAATTTGAAAAACTAAAGGGAAGTTATCTGTGAGCAGGTCACACACAAAATAACAAATGAACATGTAAGTGTGATGCTGTTTTGTAACTGTAGTGTCTCATTTACAGGACTCTAAAGCAGGAATCTGAGGCACAATGGCTCTGCATACATAAATGCTACAAAATTAGTGCAGACAGCTGGCAAATCATTAATTAACAACAGTAATGGTTTCAAACTAGAACTCTGGGGACTCCACAGGAAATAGGAAGTACACTGGTCCTGCTTTCAGTTATGCCTCTGACCTGGTTTCTTCCCCATAAATAAGAAGAAAAAAACAATCCATGTCTGAGCCACAATGTCACACAAGCCACCACCAGCAGTCCTTGAGATAACGTGCACTCTGAATGAGTCACAGCACAGAAAGCTATCTTCAAATGTATCCCAGCATCAGACAGCTGCAAAACTGACTCTGGAATACTCTGTGCACAGTGCTAGATAATTAAACACAAAGACTATTCCAAATAATTCAAAATTAAAAAAAAAAACCCAGAAGGTATCTTTTTTTCCCCTTCTGTTGTAGCCTACTTTTTACATATCAGATGATTCATATTGTCTCCTGGATTGTTCCCAGGAGTATCACACAAATAGTAGTGCACATAAATGCTAAGCTAACATGTAAATGAGAAATAATCTCAAGATTTATCTATGAACTCCAGCTTCTTTTAGCAAATTAATTCATTGACAGCAGAAGGGTTACTGTCTCTCTGTGAAACATATGAGGGAAAATGTTGGTTAACAGCAGATTTATTTCCACAATAGCCCTAACAGGTCCAATAATTATTATAGTTCCCCATGTTGTTCCTGAGTTTGTGCTGAAGATTGGATTCCCTGTTAGCACAAAATATATCTGCAGGAAAAAAGACAAGGAGAGCAATTTAAAATGCATAATATTTTCTCCTGAAGATGAACTCTACTATAGCAGCACCTCCATATTCACAAGATGGACATGATAATCTGGAAATTATGTACCAGTAAAGCTCCAGGGAACAGGCAAAGAATAGTTATGTTATGACAAGGGAGAGACTGGCTGGCCTCAAATGTGTACTTTATGCCATTCTTCCTACAGGAAAATCCAGTCCTTTCTGTTCTGAGTTGGCAATGCTGTGGGTCATACCACCCTAAAGCCAGCCTCTGCCTTCCTGGCACCCCTGGCTCCAAGCTGGGAAGGTAAGGCTGTGAGGGTTTGGGTGGAGAAAAGTAACAGACACAGACTGCCCAGGGCTGGGAGGAGGAAGCTTGTGGGCACCACCAAAGCACCCAGTCTTCGCAGGACTGTGGGTTCTCCCACTCCCTCTGTGCTTAGCACAGCAGTACCAGAGATTTGTGCCACTTGCTGCAGGGGAGGACACATGCCGGGGGTCATCCGTTCAAGTGGCAAAACCTTAGCCTTTTCTGCCTCCATAGGAGGAGACCAAATGTTATACCTGTCTGACTTTCTGCCTCAGAAATGCAGCAGTTTTCCTGCGCCCCTGCAGCTGCTGTGTATGTTTGGGCTAGTGAGGGGAACGAGATTTTGCCCTTTGCTGTTCTTTTTTGTGTTGCTATTGAACACAACTTCTGATGGTTGAAAAAACATGGAATGGGTATTCTGGCTTACTGATGAGGAAAGGTGCTGAGTGACCAAGGGAGGTTGCACAAAACTGTTTAGCACTGGAAAAGACTGGAGTATTTTAGATAACTGTGTATTTAAACTATAGACCTGGCCAAGAAATGTAAAGTCACCTCGTATTCAGAGGGAGTGGCAACCTGAGCTAATGCAGCTCATATCTCCCTAAGATGCTGTTGGTTCCTGTCGCTTTCCCTACTCTGTTGCCCTTTTATTCATTCTGATTTGCTGCCATTGACTCAAGAGAAGGACTGAAGCAGCACCCGCTTCGGAGCCGCCTTGCAGCGTTGCCGCAGTCCCTCAACCCCCGTGTGGCAGGTTGAAGAATGACTTCCAGAGCCCTGCTCTCCGGCACTGGCCGTAACACAGCTCTCCTGCTCTGAGAGGTGGGACCTGCGAACCTGCCTTCATTCCTCAGAGCAGCCTCTGGAAGTCAGGCAGGACTCCAGAGGAGAAGCTCACGCTGCCACGGGAACTAGCCTGACAACTTGCGCACTAACAGAGTTTAGAGCTTCTCAACCATTTAATCACATGACACCCTGGTCTCTTCTTTCTGTGGTCCAGCAATGTCCAGGATGGCATTTGCATCCGTAAGCACCTGGTGTTTGTAAAGCTACCTGCACATATCTCTTTTTTCTTTTTTTTTTTCTTTTTTTCTTCCCCCCAAGAAGGCAGGGTAAGGTTTATAGAACAGGCTCTCATTAGGTCAGGGCTGTGACATGTGGTTCACAGTGAACAGTCAGGATACACAAGCATGATAGACTTTACTATGAGTGAATAATTCAAACAGAATTAGGGAACAGGGAGAGTACTCACAATTGTAACGTTCTTGAGTGAAACAAAATTCCTTAGTGTGCTTTGGGACAAGCTGCACTTGCACCACCAAACTGTAATATAATTCTAGTTGGGCAGAAATCCTGGAGAGGAAGATATTTGTAACTGGGTTTCAGAAACTCAGACATAGCTTGGGAAAAAAAAAAAAAAAAAAAAGAGTTTCAATTGTGCAACTTGTTCAAACAGCAGAAGTTTTATGCCACTAAAAATACTCAGGAAAAAATTCACTGAGCAGTTACGACAGTGTGCTTCACATGAGCTCTTTTCTCCCATGTCTGGAAAGCATACTTTCTCCCCTTACTTTACATTAAAGACTTCAGTTTGTGCTTGGTATAGGGAAAATCAGTCTCCTGATGCATCCATAAATTAGCCCTGGTATTTTTTATCTACATCCACAGGCTGAACGTTGCTGGCATGCAGGATCTCTGCACTTTCTGCCTGTGTTTCTGTTACTGTTTCCATGCAACCCTTTGTATTTCTAGAAATCTTTCAGTGATGACTCTTGGAGCATTACAAACAAGATCCTTAACCTGCTTCCATGGAACAAACTCTGACTTGCCATCTACAGACCTGTAGATTCAGACAAGGTGACACACCTGGTCGGTCCCCGGGGTCAGAAGCAGAAACTAGGAGTTGCACTTTGCTATCCTGTTTGCATTGGCAAGGCGGTACCATCCCAGGTGTAAAGCATTCTTGAGCCTCTGTTGCAGTAAGTAGTACTTAGGGTGTCCCTGTGGAGTTAACTGACCTACTCTTTGTTTCCGTGAGTAGCTGCCTGTTTAACATATTGGCATGGAATAAATAAAGGTAGAAGAACGAACCTGTTTCTCTAAGGTGTATAGAACAGACATCAGCTGCACAATGCTTTGTTATGTAGCAGTTGTGCAAACCACAGTAACTGTTAACACCAAGAAAAACAGATCTAATCAGAATCCATGCTTATTCATTCTGTGGCACGGCATGAAATATAGTGCATAATTCCTTTAGGGCACAATCCAGTGTGTGTCAGAGCTGCTGGAAAGACTCCCATTTATTTTAATGGGGAACAGACCTTGAACAAAGCAAGGAATATGATGATTTATGATATCCAAAAAGGAAAATACATATAAGCATTGGCAAAAATAAAAGTGGTTTATATGTTTCAGTGTTCTGCTTCAGACAGACAGCAGTTCCAGATGACTCGAAGTAAGGGACAGCAAGTAACTTCACATTAGACAATTATGAAAAAATCTGCACCAGGAAACAGAATTTCCAGCAATGTTAATCTAGTCACTGGTTTATACCCTGATCTATAACCATTTATCCTTATACATGCCTGTATTACCCATACTTTACTTTTTATTACCCATACAGCTACATAATCCTTTTTAAAGTCCTACTAAGCTATTTGGATCTGTAGCATCTTGTGCCACTGAGTTCCAGACATGTTGATGATCTGTATCTCAAAAGTAATGTAGAAAGCTAAACCAAAATAGGATTGAAGACACAATTAAAATAAGCTGACACCAGTTGTTCAGCAATAGACCTTTTTTTTTTTTTTTTTTTTCAGGGCCAGGGCAACACGATATGACGTGGGAAGAAGGGGCTGATCCTGTGTCTTTGTCCATCAAAACTCCCTTTGCCGTTTGAGTGAATTAAATCCCAAGACCTTAACAGCAAATAAACCTGACAATGTCACAGATCCCCAGCTAGTAGGAAATGTTCCTACCTATGTTAATTTAGGTCACGTAAAGAATGAAGCTGATGCAGTTGTGTTACTTCCTCTGCCTCTGCAGCAGGGATCTGTAATGCTCCTATATGAACGGCCAATTATTAGTGTGCATATTTTAAAGTATATTTAAATAACAAGAAGCGGACAATGTCTAGAAAAACACAGTTAAGATAGAAATTAGTCCTTTAATATGGGATTACTACAGCCACCCAGCGAGCTTGTATTTGTTTTCTGTGGTTCATCATGTAATTTATGTCAGCAACAATATGGTAAACAGGCACAACTCCCTTATTAAATTACATAAGCAAATGAAACAGTGGGAAACAGCGTACAAAAAAAAAATCTAAAATGTAGGGAAAAAAGGCATTTAACATATTTTGAAGTACAATAAACACACATTTTAAATTTAAAAATAACTCCCCTGAGGACATGTTGTCAAGCACAGAAGGATATAAATTGCAGACTTGCTCTTCCCTGTCTCAGGCACTGAGGGATCTTCATACAATGAACAGAGCAACGCAGTGAACCTCAGCAGGACCAACTTTTCAACACCACGTCCTACAACCACATAGTGAGGTGTATTTCTACTAACTTTCTGCCCATGTCTGACCCCTGAAAATGAGCCATACCCGGCACCTCAGATAGCTTCCTTGATTTTTCATTGTATTTATTTTTTCATTAGATGGACGTTTTATTTTTGATTTGCTTGGTCCTTAAGCAGGGACTTTGTCTCTATTTTTGCAAAAGTTACGAATAATTTATCCTAGAAGTCCTGACAAATAGCAAGCACTCACTGCATTAGCGGTCGCAGGATCAGAGCCTACATTTACCTCTTTGCCTGAAATTCCGGCTCTCGGGCTGTCAGTGCCCTTAACGAAATACACGGCAAGATTTTAAACTTTTTGTTTAGAACGGATATTGCAAAAAGTCTTCATGAACAGAGAGCAGTACGTTACAAACCACTCTCCCATACAACTGCAGCGTGCTGTGAAGAGTGTAGAGAGAAATATTTGCTGCCGTCCTGAGAGATTTAGTCGTCACTTACGCGTTTGCTTGGCCAGCTCCGGGATTAAGTTCCGAAGGCACAATTACACCCTTAAATTGTGCTAGATCATTTCCCCGAAGTTTTTACATCAGAGATCAACTCCTGCGTACTCAAGAAATAAAGTCAACAACTTGTGAGTCCATGGCAAGGACAAACTGTAAAGAAAACAATCCTAAGGAACAGCGAGGAATGATTATTCACAAAAAAATTATATATGTACTTTCAGATGTTCTTTATTCTTAAGATGTTAGCTAAAAATAAACACTTTAAAATGGTGCCTTTAAGATTCCACCGGCCATCAAGAGATTTTTGTTTTGAGAGCGACTTTAATGAAAACGCTGAGACAATCGCTTAGGGCAAGACGATCACTTAAATAACCTCAGACAACCACTTAAATTATGGCGAGGTGAAGTTTGGGCACTGAGAAAAGCACAGAACTGCCTAGAGCAAATAGTTCCGATGCTATCTGCTTCATTTAAAATCCGCGGTGGGAAGGCTTTAATTGGTGCTCAGCCACCTCCCCAGCGGCTCGGGGACCTCGTTTCGTTAGCGGCGTGTTTTCGGTTAACGGCGCAGACACGAGTTACGCTCTTTCCCCCCAGCAGCACATGCAGGAGCTGGATACCGGCGAGGGCGGCCCCCCCGACCTCGCTCCGTCCCGCCTCTACGGGGACATCCGTACGCCACAGCCAGCGCTTCTCGCCTTGCCTTGGCCGTTCCCCTCCCCGGCCCTGCCCGGCCGCC
>VZZY01015871.1:0-199932 GCA_013400335.1 Eurystomus gularis
AGCACAGAAGAGCAGCTTGTGCAGGACACAGAAATGGCATCAACTCAACAAGTGAAGCCACAACAGACAACAGGAATGAAAATTATGGAGGTGGCCTTACTGCTTTCAGAGACAGCATGGGGATGGGAGGAGCAGGAAAAATACTAACTTCTTAAGAAAAAGTCTATTGACTTAATCAGCAGTGAATAATATTCTCAGGGTATTAAAGCATCAGCCCATGTATTTTATCTTGTGAGATCTGTGTCATTAATCTATACATGCCCCCAGTGCGATACTAGGCTAGGTAGGTGCATGTGGTTTATCAAAGGGTATAAGATTTTCTTAGATCTGGCAGTCTCTGGGAAGATGTCACACTGCTAATCAGCATTAGAAGAGGCAACATTTCCCCCCCTTCCCCATGCGGGGAGTTTATGTTCCTAGACAGCTGACAGGGCACCAGAGACCTTTCTTTTCTCACTATTGAAGCTGAGGAGTGCCACCAGCACATGCCCAATTAAAACTGAAGGTGTAATTCACAGCTAATGGTGATGAAGATGCTTGCTCAAGGGGAAAAAATTCTTTACTGTGAGGGTGTCGGAGCCTGGCCCAGGCTGCCCGGAGAGGTTGTGGAGTCTCCTTCTCTGGAGAGATTCCAAACCTGCCTGGACATGATCCTTGGTACCCTGCTCTGGGTGACCTGCCGGAGCCAGGGGGGTTGGGTTGGACAAGATGATCTCCAGAGGTCCTTTCCAGCCTCTACCAGTCTGGGACTCTGTGATACACCAAATGGACAATTTAACTCCCCAGTGCTCATGCAGCTGGACCTGTATTGGAACCTAATTTTCAGTTAGAAATTGAAATACTGAAGGTCAGGCTGCCAACACACCATGAAGCCATCAAACCACATGGTCCAAGAACTGGAGTTGTTTGGCCTGAAGAGAGGGAGGCTCATGGGAGATATTCTCATTCTCCCTGAGAGGAGGTTGTAGCAAGGTGAGGGTTAGTCTGTTCTCCCAAGCAGAAAGTGGCAGAAAAGAGGGGATGGCCTCATGTTGTGCCAGAGGAGGTTTGGGTTGGACATCAGGCAGAATTTCTTCCCCACAAGGGTTGTCAAGGCCTGGCCCAGGCCACTCAGGGCAATGGTCGAGTCCCCATCCCTGGAGGGGTTTCAAAGCCATGGAGATGTGGTGCTGAGAGACATGGGTTAGTGGCGACCTGGCAGTGCTGGGTTAATGGTTGGACTTAATTATCTTAAAAGTCTCTTCCAACCAAAATGATTCTATGTACATCAACACAGGCTGCTCTCAAGGGAGTAGCTCTGGAGTGGCCAGTGCCCTCCTGGTTTTCTCTTGCATTCATCCAGCTAGGAGAAATAAAAGATTAGCCCTGAGTGAGAGCAGCAATATCACTTTGAATAATATATATCAAAATCCAAGAGGATGTCGCACCAAATCCTAAGGTACATCTCCCAAGAAAGAGCAAATATTTCCTGCAGTACACCATTAATTCCTCTCCCTCAAAGAGCTGCAGGTCAATATTCACAGGCTTTAACCTGCTTTGCCACACACTATTATGTGTGTTGAATACACTTGTTTTCCTATCAGGAGATAAAGACAGACATGTCGTGTTTTAGACCTAGCTTGGATATCTGAAAGCCATTCCTGACACCTGGTGCTGGGTAGGTCAGGCAGAGCATCTTGCCTGATTCTCCCTTGTTGTGCTAACATTAAAAAAAAAATCAATGCTCTATCAAAATATATTCAGTACAATTAGTGTCTTTGGGTGTTTCCTAGTGAAGGATGTAGCTATTAGCAGAGGCAGCAATAAATAGCTTAAATACAAAAGATCTCTTCGTCTAGCAATAATATCTTTTAGGTTTTTAGTGCTGCCACATACACTCATAGCAAGTCTTCCAGGGGCAGTCCTCTAAGCATGGGGGTGCACAAGTTCCCTCAGATAAATAACCTGCAGCAGAACTCACCCCCTGGAAGAAGCTACTCATTTGCCTTACATCATACAGGGCTTGGCTGTTCTGTATTTGCCTCATGCAGTTCCAAGCACCAGGATGAATGGCATTGAAGTGGTTAAATTTTCGCATGAAAGACACCGCAGCACTGTAGTAGATGCCTGTGCATTGGTCCAAAGCAGTGTTTTCTACCAAATTCTGTACTAAATTACAATAATAATACTTTATTTGCTTAATGTCAAGCTATCATCAATCCCATGCAAATTGGTAGCTTTGCAACAAAACACCATGTAATTGTCACTACAATCTTAAGCCTCAGCAGTCTTGATTTTCAAAATACTCGTTCATCAATAAACCATTGTAAAGGCTTTAAGCTCCAACAGGAATGCGGGAGGGAAGCTCTTTTCATCTGCTGTGTCAATAAGCTGAGATGAGAGCAGACACTAGATTCATCTGAGTGACAAGTGGATATATATATTTTAACTGTAATGAATAAATGACATCCCTATTAATGATTTATCCCCTTTCAACGCTAACAAACAGTTCTAGTGATAATGATTAAATTTTTTTTTTTTTGCATTAGGAAAGTAAACTGACATACCTAACCATCAAATAGAGCCTCGTTCCGTATTCATAAATGCCAGCTTTGTATATGGAACCCGAGTTGGTAATTACAACCAGAACTATTCATTTCCTTCTTTAAAAGTAGATACCTGGGAATGCCATTTAGTCATTACTCAGAATTACTTGTTATCTTTGATGAATTTAGGCTGTGCTTTCATCTGGTACCAGACTGCATGCTAATGCCAATCAGGAGAGTAAATATGCAAAGAAAAAGAATATATTTAGGATGCAAAATTTAAAAACACTTGGTGCCATTCTCTCTCAGCTCCCATCGAATTGGAGCCTGGGGTGGCAGCACCCTCCTCAAAAATGTGAGCGCTGGGGCAAGAGGGGTTATCACCACGCGCAGAGAAATCCATCTCTATTCTTATGACAAGAAGCGTGCTGCAAATGGGCATTTTTCCCCATGCCTCACTCCGTTCCATTTGTTCCTATTCTCATACCAATTCTGAGCCACTCACCCATGTCCTGCCCATTAGAGCTGGTTAGTACATGCTGTTCATTTATCATACGGGAAATAGGCAGCTTCACCAGTCAGATGTTTTACAGGAAGGTTTCGCCTCCCACAAGGCTTTGTCTGAAGGCTTGAAAAGCAAGAGAGCAGAGCCCCATGTCCCAGGGCAGCCCTGTCACCACCCAGGGTCAGGGGCATCAGATAGACAAACGCGGCGCTCCAGCACAGCTCCGCTTCGTGCAAACAATGGGAACGGGTTGTTTTCATCCTTGTACAGAGGGAGAAACACACCAGCAACAATAAGTGTCACAACCTGAAGAGCTGCCACAAAACAGAAGCGTCATCCTCCGGTCAACTTTTGGAGGCATTTAGTTTGGAGATCTATGTTTAGCCCACAGCCAGGGCTAAGATACAGCTGTTGTTCTATCACCTGATGACCCTTCCCCAGATGAGGGGGGGGATTAGGAAAAGGACACTCACGAGTTGAAATTGAAATGGATTTAAGGAAACAGCCAAACTAGTATCAGTGCCAGTATAGAATAAATAAAGTTATACTCAGCCCAGCAAACGTACAGCGGTCACAGAAAACAGGAAAGCAGCCTCAGAAGGAGAAAGCAGCAGGACCAGGAGCAGCCCAACTAAGAGGTCTTCTCCTCAGCAAACCTCCTCCTTTATACTGAGCAGGACATTTCTGGGATGGGACACACCTGGAGCCAACTCGGGGCAGCTGACTCCAAGCTGCTAACGACCCATGGCTGGCCCGGGATCCTGACCCAGCCAAGCTAGGACAAGATCTAAACCAAACAAATGAAAAAGATGATGCAGCTGTTTTTCTGCAATTAGAGTCTTTTTTTTTTAACATCCGTATAGTTAAAAAATCTATTTTAAGCTTTCCTGTAGTCTCTGTTATCATCCCATTTAGATACTGCAGAGGAAATTTTGAGACACAAAGCCTCGATAATAAAAATGGAAACAACAATAACAATAAATATGAATGTCAGGGAGGAAATTACTCCTCCTTTTGCCTTTGAGAAGTTCTCCCACTGAATCATTAAACACCCCCAGTGTTCTTTAACCTCAGTACCTTTATCTGTAGGGAGATGAATGCTTTTTTGAGGTTATGGGTCATTTTTCAAAATGTTGGTTTCTTCCTGTTTCGAGTTCGTTTTTCTCAAGATGCCTCTACTCCATAGTGATGCTGGTTAGAACCTTGGCTCTTCACCTCTGAAGAGCTGGATGAAAAGATTTTAGACTTTCACACTTGTCCCTTATATTTAGTCATAAACCACAGCACAGCTATGAGGAAAGCTACACAGCAGCCCTGTGGAGAAGGACCTGGGGGTGCTGGGGTGAGGAGCTGGAGCTGAGCCAGCTCCGTGTGCTCACAGCCCAGCAGCCAGTGTTCTCCTGGGCTGCATCCCCAGCAGCGTGGGCAGCAGGGCAGGGAGGGGATCCTGCCCCTCTGCTGCGCTCTGGGAGACCCCCCTGCAGTGCTGGGGCAGCTCTGGAGTCCTCAGCACAGCAGAGACATGGACCTGCTGGAGCGGGGCCACAGGAGGCCCCAGCAATGATGGGAGGGTGGAAGCCCTCTGCTGGGAGGCCAGGCTGGGAGAGTTGGGCTTGTTCAGCCTGGAGAAGAGATGGCTCCAGGGAGACCTTCTTGTGGCCGTTTGGTACTTCCAGTGGACCTGTCAGAAAGGATGGGGACAATCTTTTTAGCAGGCCCTGTTATGACGCGACAGGACAGGGGGTGATGGTTTAAAGACCTAGATGAAACAAGAGGACAATATTTTTAGCAGTCCCCATTGTGAGAAGGGGTGATGGTTTTAAACTAAAAGAGTAGAGATTTAGGCTAGATAGAAGGAAGAAACTTTTGATGATGAGGGTGGTGAGCCCTCATGGTGGTGAGGGTGGTGAGGCTGCCCAGAGAGGTGGTCGCTGCCCCATCCCTGGAACCACTGCAGGTGAGGTTGGCCGGGGCTCTGAGCAACCTGCTCTAGTTGCAGATGTCCCTGCTCCCTTCAAGGGAGGTTGGACTAGATGGCATTTAAATGTCACATCCAACCCAAAATGTTCTAGGATTTATGAAAATCAGGAGAGAATGTAGAGCAGGGCTGAAGCAGGAGGCAAGCTTGGAGAGAGGTAGTGGTGGTACAGCTGTGAGGCTAACACTTTTCAATGCCAGCAGACCTAGTTAAACCTGAATTAGTCTGTCAGCACTGAGGTCAATGCATTGTATCAGCTAGACCAAGGTGGAAACAGGACTTAACCCCCCTCGTTATAGGTTTGGTGTCTTGCTCCAGCAAGACTGTAAGAACTCTCTCCCCACCTTTGGAGACCAGACAGTAACCTTGAAGGATAGCTATTTGCATAAAATATGTTGCAAATACTGGATTTCTGAACACAGGCTTCTGTTAACATATTTCTTCTATTTCAATAAAAGCACATTAAAAAAGAAGATGGTTATTTGGAATTGTCACGCATTACAGTGAATACAAATACACTCTTATAAATGAATAAAATGCTAAAGCTTCTTATGTTAGGATCTGTCACTCAGTCTCTGTGGAACTTTATCCTCTTCATAAAGGCTTAAATTTTCTACTGAAATAAATAGAAATCAGCACCTCATTCTAAGTCATCGAAATGGTGGTTTGCTTTGTTTTTCTTGACGAAAAATCAGATGGGATCCACTTGGCAAGCTTGCGGTAAATGCCTTAGTGGTCAGACTAATCACCTTTAATCATCTCAAGCCCTGAGTCTTTCTGACTTAAAAGGGGGAAATGCAGGCATTGCTGTCTGCACCCTCCTGAGAAAAGCTCTGTCTTTGGGCGCAAAGCCCAGTGGAGGCCACGGCCTGGGAAAGATGGGCCAGAGGGAATAATAGAACAAATTCAGCCTAGCCTGCAAGTGTTCTTTGTCCTTATGGGGTCCCTCACAAGGCTCAGGAGGATGCTTCTGTTGCCATTCAGACATAGGATCACAGAATCATTTTGGTTGGAAAAGACCTTTAAGACCATCAAGTCCAACCATTAACCCAGCACTGCCAGGTCACCACTAACCCATGTCCCTCAGCACCACATCTCCACGGCTTGGAAACCCCTCCAGGGATGGGGACTCCACCACTGCCCTGGGCAGCCTGGGATGGGCCTTGACAACCCTCTCAGACAAGGAATTGTTCCTAATGTCCAACCTAAATCTCCCGCAGTGCAATTTGAGGCCATTTCCTCTTGTCCTATCACTTGTTCCTTGGGAGAAGAGCCCGACCCCACCTGGCTCCAACCTCCTTTCAGGGAGTTGGGGAGAGTGAGAAGGTCTCCCCTGAGCCTCCTTTTCTCCAGGCTCAACAACCCCAGGTGCCTCAGCTGTTTCTCAAAAGACTTGTGCTCCACACCCTTCCTCAGCTGCATTGCCCTTCTCTGGACGTGCTCCAGCCCCTCAATGTCCTTCTTGGAGTGAGGGACCCAAAACTGACCCTAGGATTTGAGGTGCAGCCTCCCCAGTGCTGAGTCCAGGGGGACAATCCCTGCCCTAGTCCTGCTGGCCACACTAGTGCTGCTCCAAACCAGAATGCTGGTGGCCTTCTTGGCTGCTTCTTGGCAGCTTTCTGGCCACGTCCTTTAGCCTAACTGGGGATGTGCAGAGGAAGCGGTTGAATAAAGGATAGGATTGTGCCTCCCTGTCGTGGCGTGTGACAGGCTGTGCAACTATTCAAGAGCCTCAGAAAGTGAGTTTTGAGAAGCTGGCTGGCAGAAAGGTGAGGGTGTTGCTTGTGATGCCTCTCTCCCAGGAAGAGGGCTCTCACTCTCCTTCCCAATGGAGATGTTTTAGAGAAAGTCATAGCAAACATCAGGCCAGGCATCAGCCAGATCTGTGGTCTCACTGACATGTCATATGCCTCGGCCATTTTGTTATTTACACTGAAAATCGCAGCTTCCTAGCAGAGGCTGGGGAGCTTAAATGAGATTTGTTAAAATCCCTGGAGTTCCTGCTGGGCTGAGGTCCATGGTCGGCAAGCAGGTGTTGATGGTGTCTCTGCATGACAAAGAGGCCGCGTATAGAAATCAAAATGGTTGTTTGGCGTGAATGTGATTTGTAACCACAGACTCTGCAGTACGTGGGAACCGTCTCTGCTCTTGTCACAATAAGATGTAGAGGAAAATTTCCCTTGCAGAAAAAGAAAAAACTGTTAACGGAGCTTTTCAAGCAAAGCTTCTACCCTTTTACCCAGCTTTTTTCAGATATTAAAGAGTTGAGAAATAAGTGGTTTTGCTTCTCCCCCTCCTTCCCTCTTCCAGCTCTCCCTCCTCCCTGCCTCTCAAGCTCTGCCAGGCTCTAGCTGCTGTGCCTGAGGTGCTCTTGGAGCTGACTGGTTCCCAACAATGTCTAGGAGAAAACTTCTGGACTGGGACCAGGGAACAGCAAATGGAAAGGAGGGGCTAAGGTATATGTGACAGACCATTTGTTCTCAACCTTTTCTGCCCCCCACAGCATTACACAAGAGTTCTTGATTAGCCACGTTCACAGAGACTTAAGATGGCTTGTGGAAAGCAAAAATGGAGCTAACACAAACCATATGGCAATTAGACTATCGGCACATGCAGCGAAAAATATAATGGAGAAGGGAATTAAGGCCAGTAAAACTCCCGAGATCAGAGCATGACGGTGCTCAAGCCAACGCTGATTGGAGCTGGTAAGTCCACGCTGCCCTGTGCCACCTGCCTCCAGACACGTGCAAGATCAGGAAGAGCTGTAGGAGTCTCTCTCTAAGAGCACGCTTCTTATCTACACCTCAAACAGTCTGGTGAAAAATAATCCAAAGGCAGTGAGTTTAAAAAAGGCTTTGTTGTTGGGGAACATTGAGTGTTGCCCTTTGGGGTTAAAAGCAAAGGCTCTGTAGTTGTAACCCTCTGGGGTTAAAAGCAAAGGCGAGATGGATTCTGGGATTTCAGGAGATGGTGAAAATATTCAGGAGGCCTTGGATGATACAAAACTGTGGGGAGGGAAAGCAGTGATCAGGCTTCTTGTGATGATAGGACTGAAGCCACCAGATTCCCCATGTGCTGTAGGACATCACTTGTCTTGTAATCTAGTCTACAGATTCCCACCACACTGCAGTAAAATGACTGGAAGGCTCCCGCAGCCTCTTCCTACCTGCCATGGCTGTCAGAGTGTGCTTGCTGGTGAGTCCAGTATCAATCTGTCCTTCGGCAATGGAATACTAAGGGGAAAAGAGCTCCATACATGTCTGGGAGATAGAACGACCCCCCCAAAAAATCGTACCACCCAAGCTAGGTTATTTTTTGATAGAATTACTGAATTAATGGATGGTGGGAATGAGCCTTCAGTAAGGTATTTGATGCAGTGTGTCACAAAATCTGGGGTGAAAAATGAGGAGCCATCTGAGCTGCAAAGAGAGTGTCGTGAGAGCTGAGGATTGAACCAAGGGCTGAAGGGGAGGGAAAGAAAGTTCAGAAAATAAAATGCAGTGACAAACCAGGAGGTATTTGCTCTGGGATCTCCAAAATCTGGGGTTCATTTCTTACCCTGTTAGGAGAGGTGGAGGTGACAGTCTATTAGGAGATCCAACTGCGTTAGAAACATGAGCAGGAATTAGTAAGAAGATTAATTTCTCCTCAGCCTCGAACTCAACACTCCTCCTAGCCTGGACACCCAATAAAAACCCAAACCAAACATCATACACTGGAAGAAGGGGAAGGAAACACAGCAGAACTGAAATGTGTGCCTGGAAGGAGTGCCATGGTGAGGTCAGCATGGACCTTGGTGCAGAGAACGAGAGGAGACCTCTTGACCAGCTGACTGCCAGTTCAACCCATCTTATCGTCCAGCTGGGGACCCTTCGGGCTGTGGGTTTTGGTTTTCTCTCACAGCTTGCTTTGTCTGACAGCCGTGCTCTGCTGGGAAGGCTGAGAAGCCTGTAGAGATGGGAATTGAAGAGAAGAAGAATTAACAATTCGACTCACACAGCACAGAAAAGGGGTATTTCAAGGAGTATGCAGGAGTGTTTCATAGTGTGTCACAGGAAGGTCCTGTCTGCAGAGTGCTGGTGAAGCCAGGCTTCAAACACAGCTTTGCTGTACTGATTTTTTACTCCCATTTCTATGTCTCTTCAATAATAAATAGCATCTTCTTCCCACCTCTCAAGAAAGATGCACCTTTCGGAAAGATTATTTCTTGAATTAGAGACCTTCTTGTGCCATTTCAGTACTTCAAGGGGGCTGAGAAGGAAGATAGGGACATTTTAGCAGGGCTTGTTGCGACAGGACAAGGGTTGATGGTTTTAAACTGAAAGAGGAACATTCAGACTAGAGAGAAGGAAGAGATTTTTTGATGCTGAGGGTGGTGAGAGCCTGTCCCAGATTGCCCAGAGAGGTGGTCGCTGCCCCATCCCTGGAACCATTGCAGGTGAGGTTGGCCGGGGCTCTGAGCAACCTGCTCTAGCTGCAGATGTCCCTGCTCAGTGCAGGACGGGTTGGACTAGGTGACCTTTAAAGGTCTCTTCCAACCCAGAACTTGCTATGATTCAGTGGAAACAAGCAGAGAGGTAACCCACATCCTCAGAGAAGCCAGATGGGTAGGCAGTGCCCTGCCCTGCTCGGTGCCAGGGGAAGGGAGTGAGAACTATGCCACACTTTGCTTTATCTTCTCCTGTATTCACTGCCACTGAATAAAAGGTATCTCATGGCTGTGCACGTGACATCTGTACTACCAGCTTCCAAGGAATTCTGAAATAATAAGGTAGGTATGATCTTTTTTTTCCTTTGGGTCCTACCCCTGAAGAATGAGAGGTGACACAACCAAGCTAAAGGACCAGCGTGGGTCTGTGGTGTAGACCACTGAGCCATTGATGCCTTACAACTGAGTGCCAATATCATTTTTTTCTAGCTTCTTATAAACAGTTAATTTCCTCCCTCCCCCCAGTATTAACATTTACTCCCAAATAGGGTTGACTGAAACCACTTGTAGACCTGCAAAGTGCCTTTAATTCCTTTATACATGTTGTAGCAATTTCTATTCTGAAGGTCTTGGACCTTCTGTGACTCATTTTTCCAGGTGTTTTTAGATTTTTGGGCAGGTGTAGTAGCAACCATGAGTGATACAAAAACCATGCCACATGGGGACAGTAATTTCCTGCTGTTACAGAGATGAATGTTATTCTTTCTGGATACAAAAGAAATCTCCTGGCTGATGAACTTTGCTATGACACAGGGTAGGAATGGCTCCACACTCTTATTGTCTCTCTTTTCTCCAGAATCGCTTTGCTCAGCAGCTCTTTGTAGGATATGGAATAAGCCAAGGAGCTGTGCCAGCTCCTGATGGGCATCAGTGACCAGCTCTTCTGCTGGGGGACAAGGCAGCAGGAGCTGAGCCCTTCTGAGGGGAAGCTGCCTTGTGAAAGACCCATCAGCTGCTGCCAAAACCAACAAGGTGAGCAGCCTTTGTGGGCAGCCGTGAGCCCACGGGCCTGGGAGGTCTCTGCTGCTGGCGCAGCCCACTGGGTTTAAACACCTGGGGTTTGAAGGAGCCAGTGGTCCTTGCTGATGAACAGCCTCCCACAAAACATGTTTTCATCCCATTTACCTCTTTTGGCTTTCAAATAAGCAAGTAATGTCACACCTGCTAAGCAGCTAGAATTATGCAGCATCGTAAATTATATTTTTTAATTTGCCAAAATTCCTGGCTTACACTGTTTATCATTCAGAGCCATCCTTCAGAGAGGCAGGAGGGCTTCCTGCATGGCTGCCTACGAGGGGGAAACTTTTCCCCTTGCTCACAGCACAGGATGAGGCACAGATACCAATGGGCCAGCACCAGAAGCTCTCCAGAAGTGATCACCCCCTCTGTACTTGGCACTGATGGGGCCACACCTTGGATCCTGGGGTCAGTTTTAGTCCCCTCACTACAAGACATCAAGGGGCTGGAGCACGTCCAAAGAAAGGCAATGAAGCTGAGGAAGGGTCCAGAGAACAAGTCTTGTGAGGAGCAGCTGAGGGACCTGGGGTTGTTGAGCCTGGAGAAAAGAAGGCTCAGGGGAGACCTTCTCACTCTTGACAATTCCCTGAAAGGAGGTTGGAGTCAGGTGGGATCAGGCTCTTCTTCCAAGGAACAAGCGACAGGACAAGAGTAGACGCCTCAAGTTGCCCCAGGGGAGGTTTAGGTTGGAAATGAACAATTTCTTCCCCACAAGGGTTGTGAAGGGCTGTCCCAGGCTGCCCAGGGCAGTGGTGGAGTCCCCATCCCTGGAGGGGCTTCAAAGCTGTGGAGATGTGGTACTGAGGGACATGGTTTACTGGCAGTGCTGGGTTAACAGTTGGACTTGATGATCTTAAAGGTCTCTTCCAATGAAAACGATTCTATGATTCTATCAGTGATGAAGTCATTAACCCAGGACACGTGTGGCAGTGCTGTGTTTCGCACCACGTACCCGCCACAGCTGCTTTGGGTGGAGTGACTGGCGAGGTCCTGCTGTTTGGGTCCCCATGGCACAGATCGAGGTTCTCTGCAGCACAAGCGCCTTCAGGCAGTGAAGAGCCCAGCTGCTCTGCTGCTGTCAGATATGTTGAGAAGTTCTTACAGACGGGAGCACGATGCTCACATTAGCGATGCTGTTTCAGCCGAGTAGTCTGGCATCAACTACAAACACTCTGCCATACAGGGAGGGAAAGTGTCCTTATGAAGTTGGGTAGTTTTGACCTCCCTCTTCCTCTCCCTCGACTCAAGGCTCAAAGCTGCTTAACCCATGAGACGGGGAATCAGAGAAGAGGCTATTTCTGTAAACGCGTTTCACTGATGAAAGCTGGGCTTTGAAGATTGATATCTCTTGAAAAGTCTTTAATATAGTGAGTATCTGTTGGAAAAATATTGATGAGACTCCATTTTACATACAAGAGCAAGGTGGTGCTGCTGCTTAGCACAAGCTTCCTGGAAGAGAAAGCAGATACCTGAGCTTGTCCCAGGTCTGCTCATTGCAGACAAAATGGGGTGTCTGCAATGTCTTTTCCTGTGGAAATTTTCAATAGGTTTTCCCCCAGTATTGTTCCTTTCAGGCCAGATGCTGAATCCTTCTGATTGTTTGGAGAGTGGTGGCGGTGGTGAGTTGTCCTTCCAAATGGGAAATAAAAACTTGCTCATGGACTATAATGGTTTGGGGTGAGAGATGTGGAGTGGAAATAGTGAAAAAATAATTTCCTTTTGAAGTCACAACAATCTGGGTTTTGAACAAGTCTGTGAAGAGTTGTCTAGGCAGCAAGTAACACAAATGGGTGAAACTACTCATAGGCAGCTGCCCTTTGCCATAAGCAAAAAGTCCGTATCAAAGCAGATATAGATATATGTGGATGTGCTCAGCGTAAAAGAACTGCATTTGAAGAACTTTACCCCAAAATGGAAGCACCACACAGCCTAACATAGACAAGAAGATGAGTGTGATCCATGGTGCCTTGCAGAGAGAGAGTTTAATTTGGATGCTACCCCTTCTTTCTGTAAAACATCCGCAGAGCTGCTGGGAAGATAAGTTGGGAAGGAGCCAAGAAGAACAGCAGTGAATGGCATGAACCTCGCAAAGGGAAGACAAAGCCTGGGGCCAGTGGGCAGAAGGTGGGTTTCCTGTGCTGACCTGGCTACTGGGAGCCTCCTCCCATTAATTACTGACAGCCTTCAGAGGACCTGCAGCTTCTCTTGACCTTTTTGCTTCCTGGTTTAAAGCACCGCTGTTCTAGAAGGGGATGATTCCAGGGCTGCAGCCCCGGGGCTCAGAGGAGATGCCTGTGGAGCATCACGCCATGTCCTCTGCATGCAGCCTCTGAGCCAGCGGTGCAGTGCTGGCTGAAGAAAGGTCCGTCCTGTAATAAACTAACTCACAGCCAGATCTGTCTGGAAAAATATCTTAAGAACACTATGGTTCCTAATACTCCAGGCACAAACCTCAGCAAAGCTGGAGGTGTTTGCCGGTTGCTGTTTGCACCAGCTTGCCTCTGTGTGTCCTTCTGGGCAGCCATCTCCCAGCAGGATCCTGGGCTTGTCAAAGGAGAGCAAAGGAGCCATGAAGGCTCAGAGGTGGATGCATTGGCACTGCTCTTCTACCTCAAGCAATCAGGACAATTCATGGAGGTTTTATCTTGTTGTGGTCTCTTCTGAGGGAAGACAATCTCTTAATCAAGTTAAATATGCCCATTGCCCAAGTGATACGGGAAAAGGCTCTCCCATGTTATATCCCTGCTGTTAGGTCCATAAAAGTCCTTTGTTTAAATTAAGAGTACATTGTTGCTGTTCACATCTAAAATAAACTCTGGAGACCAAGTCTGAAGTAGCTACACATCTGTCGTCCTAAAGGATTTAGCAGTATGTGTGGACAACAAATTCACCTTGAGCGAGCAGTGGGCCCTTGTGGCCAAGAAGGCCAATGGTGTCCTAGGGTGCATGAAGAAGAGTGAGGCCACATCTGGAGTCTTGTGTCCAGTTCTGGGTTCCCCAGTTCTAGAGAGACAAGGAACTACTGGAGAGAGTCCAGCAGAGGCTACAAAAATGAGGAGGAGGCTGGAGCATCTCTGTGCTGAGGAAAGGCTGAGAGCCCTGGGGCTGCTGAGCTGGAGAAGAGATGATTCAGAGGGGATCTGATCAATGCTGGTTAGTAACTAAAGAGTGTGGGAGAGATTCCAAACCCACCTGGATGCAATCCTGGGCACCCTGCTCTGGGTGACCTGCTGGAGCAGGGGGGTTGGAGGAGATGATCTCCAGAGGTCCCTTCCCACCCCTACTGTTCTGTGACTCTGATTTATTCAGTGTAGGGGTGGATATGGGAGGGTGAAGGTCTGTAAACGTACTCGTGCCTTAGCACCACCGAGCCCCTCTCAGTCAGTAAAGTGAAGGCACCACAGGGATGGCAGAGCCTGGCTTGCTTCAGCTCACTGCTGGGCCTGGAGCAGCAATGCAACTAATTCCAAGACCAGTGGTGGAACAATCCCATCCCCACGGGTTGTACTGGTAAAAGTCTTCTGGAAGCCAAATCAGGTAAGTTGGCTGCACATACCTCATCACCATGGGAAGCGTACTTAGGGCTTCACACCTGTGAGCTATAATAAAAAAATATGCTAACATATACAGCAATAAGGTGTGATTTATGATGCTAATGACTCTCCCATCTATACATTTACTGACAAAATATACTGCATAATTTATGAAGCGGCTTTAGCGCTCAGAGCACAAACGGTGCCTCCTGATTGGCTCGGTTCAGTGCCATATGTTGTACAGAAAATATATTTATACTCGGCGCAGATATAAATTGCAAGGAGGCCTTGGGTACAATGATAAAATTATAAACACATTTTCCGCCTGTTGAACACGGAATTTATATTTGTAATCTTATCTTGGTCGTGTTGCAACAGTCGGCTTGGCTTCTGTCTTCGCCCCTAAAGGCTTTCTTCAAATATTCCCTTACTAGAAGTTGTTTTTGAAGCTCTACAACCAGACAATTAAGTGAGTACAAAGAGCACAATAATTACTTCACACAGCCAGTATCGTGTCATGTGCGGTAACGTCTTTCTTCCTTCCCGTTTATTTGATCCGCTGCTGTGCTACGCCGAGAGACTGGCTCCCGCGGCCGCATCCAACTCAGCCACCATCAGTTCTAGGAGAACGTTGCTGTTCAAAGACTATGCAAATGTGCAGAAGCTTGGAATGTTGAAAGAGTTCATGTGATCCTGGGATTTTTCATTCTCATTAACTGATAAGAGCATTTAAACTCTCCTGCTGTAATTATATATATATATATAGGTATGTCCTGGTTTTGGCTGGAATAAAGTTAATTATATCTGATCTTTAAGGTCCCTTCCAACCCAAACCGTTCTATGATTCCAGGAATTTTCTTCCTAGTAGCTGGTTGAGTGCTGTGGTTTGGATTTAGGATGAGAATAATGTTGGTTTAGTTGCTAAGCAGTGTTTATACTAAGCAGGTTTGTTCTTCCTGAGAGGATTTAGGTGTAAAACATGCAAGAGGAGAGGTGGTGGTGGCCCTTGTTGCCTGCACACCATCCACATCAGGCTGTGGCAGCAGAGGGACCCCTTGGAGGACAAGTCCCCCTGTGGCCATCTCTATTTCCATGGGAAAACAGAATTGGTGTAGGCAGGCTTCTAGCAGTGTCCTTGGTCAGGTGGCCATGATTTAACAACTGACTTGGAAGCTTGGCACGTGTTTCATTTGGAATACAGCCTTCTGACAGTCCTGGTAGACATTGGCCAAGTTGGCCAAGCCTTTTTTTTCCACCACCTCCCACCCCCCAGCCCCATTTCCAGAGAGAAATGAAGATCCATTTAACTGCTGCCAACTTTGTTAGCTGATTGATAGGCTTGCTGGCCTGGCTGAGAACAGCTCTGAAGGTTAGGTTTCCAGGAAGCAGAAGGAAAATCCCCCCATGACCACTCTGGCACTTGTAGAACAAGCAATTTGTCTGAGTGACTGCTGAATGTATTAATATTTGAAGTTAATTTGTCTGCTTGAATAACCTGGTGCCAGATCATGTAGCCATTCATCACTTGTAATGGGAAGACACGGCTCCTGCCTGACCGCCTCTATAAGGTAACCACCAGAACCTCGGTACATTGGAAACAGCTGATGGTGGAAAAGTACCTTGCAATGTTGTTGTGACTGCTTGGTTACAGCAAGTATTTAGTTGCTTTACGTGCAAGGTTGGACTACATTATATCTCCATAGTCCATAGGAAGTGTAACAAATGAATTTGGAGTAATATATGGTGGACTGTTTGGTGGAAGTGGTTAGATGGTCGCATCCAGAGGGTAGTGCTCGATGGCTTGATGCCCAGATGGAGATTGGTGTCCCTCAGGGGTATGTGCTGGAACCATCGCTGTTTAATATCTCCACACATCATATCCAGCAGGTCAGGGAGGGGATCCTGCCCCTCTGCTGCGCTCTGGGAGACCCCCCTGCAGTGCTGGGGCAGCTCTGGAGTCCTCAGCACAGCAGANCAGGGCCTGTTGTGACAGGACAAGGGGTGATGGTTTTCAACTAAAAGAGGGAGATTTAGACTACAGAGAAGGAAGGAATTTTTGCTGCTGAGGGTGGCGAGAACCTGGCCCAGGCTGCCCAGAGAGGTGGTTGATGCCCCATCCCTGGAATCATTGCAGGTGAGGTTGGCCGGGGCTCTGAGCAACCTGCTCTAGTTGCAGATGTCCCTGCTCAGTGCAGGGGGGTTGGACTAGATGATCTTTAAAGGTCCCTTCCCACCCAAACCATTCTGATTCTGTGTTAATTTTCAGTTGTACCAGCTGTACCAGTTAGCGGAGGGTCTAATTCTTCCTAGGAGTCTCACCTAGATCAAGACCTAATGCAACAAGAACATGTGTTGAAAGAGAGCGTTCTCAGCAGACTTTTTGGGAGAGGATGCTCTGTTTAAAAACCCAGAAGATAAACACCACTCAAGCCAATAAAACTTTGCCCACCTCCTGCAGGCAATGCTGTGCCCCAGGCCGGGCTGCTGTCAGATGTGGTGGGATGGCAGGCAGGAGAGCAACGCTGGCAGCAGGAATGAGAACCTTTGCTGGAGAACATGCGCTTGGCAAAGCTGCCTGTCAAAGCAGACGCAGGATGACCACAGACTGATCCTCAAAGTGTAGTCAAACATGCAGAATGTGGGTCAGAACGATTTGGCAAGAGGGGACGTTGGCAGCAAGGAGGAAGGGAGGAATGCCAACAGAAGGAGAGGGAAGCTCGAGTTGACCAGCAGGGTTTATCATCTGATAGAAAGGCAGCACAGTTTAATACATCAAAAGCGTTTATTCAGATCAGTTACAACAGCACTCATCTACCGACCCTTTCGGCTGTCGGGCTGAGGCGCCTAAAAAAGGCAGAAGGCAGCCTGAGAACAGTTCATTTATTGTCTTTGAAAGAGATAACAGACCTGTGCGTGTCCTGTCTTCTTGCTAGAGCTCAACAGAGATTGGTACAGGCAGGCTAGAAGTACCAGGATGTGAAGAGTACCTAGTTTGGAAGGAACCTCTGGAGATCATCTCATCCAACCCCCCTGCACTAGCAGGTCACCCAGAGCAGGGTGCCCAGGATCGTGTCCAGGCACCTTTGGAATCTCTCCAGAGAAGGAGACTCCACAACCTCTCTGGGCAGCCTGGGCCAGGCAAAGAAGTTTCTCCTCCTGGTCAGATGGAACCTCCTGGGTTCCAGTTGGTGCCCGTTGCCCCTTGTCCTGTCCCTGGGCACCACTGACAAGAGTCTGGCCCCATCTTCTTGCCCCCCATGGGCCCTTTAGCTCTTGATCAGATCCTCTCTCAGTCTTCTGCAGCTCAGCAGCCCCAGGGCTCTCAGCCTTTCCTCAGCACAGAGATGCTCCGGTCCCCTCAGCATCTTTGTAGCCTCTGGACTCTCTCCAGTAGTTCCTCAACTCTCTATATCCTACCAAGAGAAAGCCAATGTACACACAAACTGAGTATCATGAAGCAGATGGATTGCAAGCCATTGGCAGATGATATTTTTAGCGGCGCTATCTCTGTGGCTTTGCTCAAAAGCTGGTTGTTTTTGGACGGAGACAGTAATCGTTCTGAAATAGAAGGCTGCAGCCCACCAGCGTGGCTGAGCCTCTGCTGATCCCCTCTAATGGCAAAGCTCCGCTTTATGTGATGTGTAAGATTGATTCAATTCCTGTACGTGGCCAACAAAGGTCACTCTCCTTATGCCTGGCTGTGTGTTCCCACCAAACGGCACAGACTGGAGAACACGGAGACGAGCAGATAATGAAGTCTTCAAGGACCAACATCAAATCTCATCCCTGTTCTCATATGGCAAGGCAGTAACTATATTTCACTCCCAAGACTTTCATCCCCAAAAGGCTTTATTTTATAGGCTGATTGTTATATACCGTGTAAATCAGGATTTTGAGGGGACACAACAGCAGGCGAAGTCTCAATGCGTTCCGTGCAACTTCTAAGGGTTACAAGTACAGAGAATAACGAGCCTGGATACATCCCAGCGTCTCTTCAGAGGCCGTAATTACTAACCCAATGTGTACTATGAGTATTAAGTACGTGATCCAGCTCCTATTTAGGATTTTTGTTGAAGCATATCGTTGACTGACAGCTGTAGACCTCAGTCCTACAAACCCTTCTATGCCATCTGTGGTGGGGTGACCCCAGCCAGCAGCTAATCCTCCACACAGCCACTTGCACACTCCCTTCCACCTCTGGTGGGATGAGGAGAGAATAGAAAGAGCAAAAGCATGGGAGCTTGTGGACTGAGATAAAGATAGTTTAATAAGTGAAGGAAAGAGAGGGAAAAAAAGGTCAAATGGTTGATGCAAAGCCATTCACCCACCACCTCCCACCAATGCCCAGCCAGCCTCCTAGAAATTAATTCCTCTCCTCTGCCCACATTTATTTGCTGAGTATGATGTTGCATGGTATGACTCCATCTCTGGTCAGTTGGGGTCAGCTGTCCCACCTGTGTCCCCTCCCCACAAGCCTACTTGCTGGGGTGGAGGCAGAACAAGAAACAGAGAAGGCCTTGATGCTCTGCAAACACTGATCAGCAATAGCTATGAAAAAAATGAACTTCATCCTAGCCAGACCCAACACAGCACCGTGATATGACAGGCTGAGAGTTGGTGTTGTTCAGCCTGGAGAAGAGAAGGCTCCAGGGGGACCTTATAGCAACCTTCCAATACCTGAAAGGGGCCTATAAGAAGGCAGGGGAGATCTGTTCTCAAGGGTCTGTAGCAACTGGACAAGGGGTAATGGTTTTAAGCTAGAAAAAGGTATATTTAGGTTATGCATTAGGAAAAAGTTCTTTAATACAAGGGTGGTGGATCACTGGAACAGGTTGCCGAGAGAGATGGTGGAGGCTCCACCCCTGGAGACGTTCAAGTTCAGGCTTGATGGGGCTCTGAGCAACCTGACCTAGCTAGAGATGTCCCTGCTTATTGTAGGGGGATTGGACTAGATGGGCTTTGGAGGTCCCTTCCAACCCAATACATCCTGTGGAGCTATGATTCTATGATAGGACAGGTACAAGGACTGATGGGCTCAGATGCAAAATGTGTGCAAGTACTGGATTTTTTTGTGTGCAAGCAGGACAAGAGGAGAGGACATTCATGTAAATGTTTGTAGGAGTTGGAGCTCTAATTGCGTTTGCTCAGGTCTGGCAGCACTATACCTGTATGTCTGGCAGGAATGAGACGCTTCAATTGTGGCCCCTGAGCACATCTTCACAGAAAAACCCAATTCCTCTGAATATCATGACTGTGGAGATACAATAAAACATCTTGTAGCTGCTACTGAAGACACATAAATAGAAGAGTAAAATTTTCAGGAGTAAAAATACCATTGCTTGGGAAGACTGTCAGTTAACATGAGATACTCATCTCCCCTGCCACATTCCCTTGGACAAGCTGCTGCAAGCATCGCTCTCACTGTTGAAGCTCAGCTTTTCTGTGCTTCTGTGCATCGAGTACTATCAACTGTACCGAAACCATGGCAGGGTGTTTATGGACCCCAACCTCTTCCAGCCTCGTATCTCCTCTCCACCTGTCTCAAGGCATGTTACCCAGAAAGAGCATCACAGGCTGTGGTGAGAGGACTGGGAGGGAAGCAGGAGGGAGGCTCATGGGGGAGGTTATCCATGATCCTGGGGTGAGAGGCAGGACTGCAGCATGAGGGGATTGAGGGCGCCCTTGGTAAGTTTGCAGATGACACCAAGTTGGGCAGGAGTATTTACTGGAAGGCTCTACAAAGGGATCTGCACAGGCCGGTCATTGGGCTGATGCCCATTTATATGAGATTCAACAAGGCCAAGTGCCGGGTCCTGCACTTGGGGTCACAACAACCCCATGCAATGCTCCAGGCTCAGGGAAGAGTTGTAGGGCCATCTTCCATGAGACCAGGTTGCTCAAAGCCCCATCCAACCTGGCCTTGAACATTTCCAGGGATGGGGAATCCACAACTTCTCTAGGCAACCTGTGCCAGTGTCTCACCACCCTCATCCCCCAGGACCTACCTGTACAAAGTGTGTCTGCAAGAGTGCAGCAGCTGACATAACATCCAGCAGACACCCGAGCTAGATCAAAACTAGTTCTGTTCAGTGATGTCACTTTTCAGCTCCGTCTCTTCTCAGTCCCAGCAGTTCCTGAAGTCAACGGCAGATTTTCGCAGCCAGTCTCTGCTTCTCGCAGCGATAACGCTCCGTGTTTAGAGTTACTGCCAAGGGTTGGGGCGGGCAGAAAGGCTCCGGCTTGTCCTTGCTCCTGTGCAGATCAAGGTCACTGCTCAATCTTGTGCACCATGTTGTTGCGCAGGTCCAGCCATCATCATTTGATGCTGCCATCAGTTCCCTGGTCACACAAGCCAACACTGACCTCAGCAACAGCCCCTCACAAGTCTTCTTGCAGACAGTCCTGCCACAGGTTCCCATGGGCCCAGCTCCTCCACTGCCCACTGTGGTGCCAGCATCACCTGCTGGACACAACAGACAGAGATGGCTCCTCAGGGGCCCTTCACATGGAAGGNCACATGTTGTGGGCTGCAAAGCAAGAGGTGGCACCTGCGGGGAGGAGTGCCCAGGACCAGTGACCCTAAGCTGACCACCAAGGTCATCCCTTGTATGGCACATTCAGTATAAAGCTGAGGGATCATGAGAGTCAAGCCTCTTCTTTAATGGCCAGCATCTGAGGACTCTGTCCACTCTGCCTTTAATCCCAATCCTTGTGTTCCTGAATCCAGCTCCTGAATCTGGTTCCCATCTGCTGCCGAGTCCTGTCTGGGACTTCCCCAGTGCCTGCTTCACAGCATCAGTGGTGATATGACCATCACCAGAGGAGTCTGATATTGGTTTTGTATATATGTCATTATTTTCTTATTAATGTATTATCTTTTATTGTTAGTTTTCTTGAAGCTTAGGGTTTTTTTTTCAGCCTGTAACTCTCTCCCTTATTCCCTTTTCCCTTCCCCTTCTAGTTAACAGAGAGCATCCATCATTCATTTAGTGGCCAGCCCAGCTTAACCCTTGAGACCTGTGTCACCTTCTGCCCTAGAGTTCCTTCTCTTATCAGCCTTAGACTTCTTGAAAGCACCAGGAAATACTGGACACATAACATGCATCTTTCAGCAACTAGATCATGGAACTCGTGGAACTTCTTAGTTCCTGCACAGAATTGTTACTGCACAGAGTTACTGCACAGAATTGTGCTTGGCTGGTAAACCTGCTCTGCCCAGCTGGTTGTGAGGATGTTAGAGGTTTGGTCTTTGTTACCTTTAAAAGAGACGCTTTCCAGCTGCAGAGGAAGCCTGTCCTCGTGCCTTCAGATCTGAATTTTGCAGTGGTTTTTGAACTGGCAGTTGACAAGCTGGGAGTAATTCTGTTCAAGCTGGATCTCTTTGATTTAGAGGTTCACAAAACATGTTGACTGATACATTTATATAGTTACCACCCCCATTCCAGATCATAGGATCATTTAGGTTAGAAAATACCCTTAAGATCATCAAGTCCAACCGTTAACCCAGCACTGCCAAGTCCACCACTAAACCATGTCCCTCAGCACCACATCTCCACGTCTTGATGGCTGGGACATTAGAAGGATCCTTTTAAGAGCTGAAACACTGTGCAGTCTGCTGCTTCCTTGCACTGGGTTTCCCACATAGCTTTGGAAGGCTCCAGTGTTGAGTAGGTGCCCTGCCCTCAATGTCTCCTGGACACTTCTGGGTGAGAGAAAGCTCTGCAGTTTCAGTGGATGGTGCAGATTGCTGGCTTGTTCTGTTGCTCATTCCACCACTGGCTTGCTCCCCTTTCTTGCTGCTTCGTTGCTGTGCTCCCTGCACCCATGAACACGAGGCAAGTCCCAGCCTTGGTCTTCAGACACCGGTGGGTGCTTGGGAGAAAGAGGAACCATCCCAATGCCATGGAAGAGCTGTACAGCCATTCTCAGGACAGGTGAAGGCTTTCGTGGTGTAAACCTGGCCACTGGCAGTACTCTTCAACCCCTTGAGTCTTTAAATACACATTTTACCTCTTTTTCTATAATGCCATAGCACATCTTGCTATTGGCTGGCCCAACACTGGATGACACAATAACCACGCTCCGGAGGTAGCTCAGTATTTACAAGAAGTAATCTGAAAAGAGGCTTAGTTGAAGGCTCTCAGGTGCCAAGAGATATTAAATTAAACGAGATTTTATCACGTATGTAATTATTTATTGAGCTGAGAATCCATACAAGGTAAACAAATGTTTACACTATCATACAGTAAGCATTTCCAGGGCTTAATAAAAATGATTGTCACTCACTGTGCTTCACAAAAAAATTCATTTTAATGAATAAATAATTTGATGAAATCAAAAAATATTTACAATATAAACAAATGAGAAAGCTTTGGATATATTAATCTGAGCATCCTGCATTTTTCTAACCGCATCTCTATCAAGATTCTCTCTCTGACATGGTACAAAGTGGGTAGAAATTACATCTCAACGAAGTTAACATGATTTTGGTACGTGTCTTTCCGTTAGTTCAGGTAAGCTACATATGAGTCGTTTATTATGCACGTGTTAGGAATACAAATATAACTAAAATAATATCTTATCAAAATGCCAGACAGCATTCTCCACGGAACAGAAATGTACAATAACGGGGAATCACAGGCAACGGAAGAGAACAGAAAAGTACAAAGTCCTTCATAAGAATATAATTGTGCTCTCTTATTTACCAGAGGACTATGCTGCTTCACCACGTCGATGGCCATGTATGACTGCGGTGTTCAACGACTGCCGTGTGGGTTGGTGAACGCTCACGGGGGTGTCAAGCAGCGGCATCGGGGTGGAAAAACGGGCAGTGCAAGCGGCTTTATAAACATCTCTTCGGGCTCTTAAAAAGAGCCAATTATACAAAGCAGTAATAAGCGTAACACTGAGAGGTCGTCATCTCATTTACACGGACATCATGAAGCGACTTGCTTTGTTGGTGGTGGTGAGAGGAGGAACTTTTGTCCCTGCTGCTTCTGCAGTCAGCCAGAATTCAAGTATTCCAAAGCCACTTCGTAGCAGAATTTGTATTGATCCTGAAAGATCAAAAGAAAACCACAGTTATTGACGGAACTCAATTAAGGGGATCAATATTTCTCTTCTGTTGAAATTATTTACCGTCAGCTGTTGTCGGTGGGAACCAGTTTGCAAAGCCAATTTCTATTCAGATAAGAAAATCTTCCTATTAAGCAGACAATGGACGCTACACGCAGTAACTTACGGCTCTGCTGGTATCGGATGGGTACTTAGCTGCTCTAATACACTTGTGTGACAAACATCGACTACGTGTAAGCAAACTGGCTTGCAACCCTTCTGCCACCTGTTCAAAATGCTCACGTAGCACTTCACCGGAATTGGTGTTATTAATATTCCTCTCTGGAAATGTTTATCTTCAGATAGAGCCAGTGTCTAGTACTTCCCAGACCGTAACTTTTGTATTGATGCCGTTCATACACTCGCTGCATGTCAGGGCAAGAGCTGCTCACTGTTCCTTCCCTATGTGGAGCCCAAATCCACACCAAAATACTGTCCTCTCCCAGCACAACAGGCTAAATTAATCAGATTCATTCCAATCAATTTATAGCAATTAATAGTGATGTGTAAGTCAGGCTCTTAACAGCTCTTCTGCTACCCACGCGAAGCTTTCAGGTGTCAACCCTGTGCTTCAAACACAGACCGGCTGGTTTGATCTGCAACTGCCCAGAACAGGGATGGTCCCAGGGAAATCCCCTTCCCACGGCACAGGACCTTCAGAGACGGTCACCTCCTCCCCTTCACATCTCCAGCAGTCCTGAGAGGCCAGTGCTTTTGACTGACCCTTGCCCAACCTGTGACTTTAAGTGATGCAGTCACCGGTGACTTCACGGTTTCGTGTGCACGCACATAACCCTCTTCTGGTTTCATTCTTGCTACTCACGATTGGATGGGGACGGTCTTTTTAGGATGGGGACCATCTTTTTATCTGGGCTTGTTGTGACAGGACAAGGGGTGAAGGTTTTAAACTAAAAGAGGGAGATTTAGACTAGAGAGAAGGAAGAGATTTTTGACAGTGAGGGTGGTGAGAGCCGGGGGCAGGTTGCCCAGAGAGGTGGTCGCTGCCCCATCCCTGGAACCATTGCAGGTGAGGTTGGCCGGGGCTCTGAGCAACCTGCTCTAGTTGCAGATGTCCCTGCTCAGTGCAGTGGAGTTGGACTAGATGGCCTTGAAAGGTCCCTTCCCACCCAAACCATTCTGTGATTCTATGAATATTTAGCAATACTAAAAATATTTAAATAAAACAAGCTGAAAGAAATGGTAGGTGTGAGTTCCGTGAATCCAAGGGCTCTGGCTTCTAAAAATGCAGTTTGGAAATACCTGCCTGTTTTGTGACTGTTTCTGCCGCTGAAATGCCTCTTCTGCACTTTAACCAATTAATAAAAGATAACTAAACATGCACTATCATATAGCAACAACAACAGACTTAACTATCTGACAGCACTCAGCCTTCACCTTCCCAGCATCACAAGTGGGAAGGTGACAATTACACTTCAGATACATTCTCATTTTCATTGAAGCAAACATTTTTTAAAGGATTAACTCTTTTGGCCTCTACTTGTGATTTTGGGCCACATTTTAGCTGAGAAGAGAGTCCCCCTTAACATGTAAGAGACCAAATAATATTACAGCAATCAAAAAGCCATTAACGAGCACGGGCAATTTCTAAGTTCTTTTTGTTGAGAGCTGTCGCTTCAAAAGAAAAATCTTCAGTGCACAGGTCACCTAAGTCATGAATGAGTCGTATGTGAGGCTGTAAGATCCTGCAGCGTTCCATAAACTACTTGTGTCTCCTTCGGAACGGGGAAAGAATAAAAAAGAAGAAAGGAAAGAAAGGAGTATTATGTAAACTCTTCCTTTCCTGCTTTTATTGCATCTACGTTTCTAAATAAATGAAAATTATTCTGTAACTACATAACAGATCAAAACGAGAGCTCAGCCACTCATCCATTTCCATTTTCCCATGCTCACTTTATGCTGATTTACTGATCCAGCAGAATAACTGTCATTTTTAGTAAACCAAATACCTGTCTTAAAGAGCAGGCCTATATTATTTCCCACCGTGTTCACTCGTATGTGTCCTTTTTACATTTTTATTATTCGCTGGATGGTGGATATCAGAAGTCTCTTTATGTTAGCTAGCTTCAGAGCTATGTAATTTCTATTTTTTTTCTAGGCCACCTATTTCTAGGTCCAGTAACATTTATCACAGAAGGCTTTGGGTATTCTGTAATAGACATTTTGTTACGCCATCTGTTACCTTTGCATGATGGCTGAAGAATTTCATAGATTTCCACAATGTATGGATGCGGCGTTCAGATTTTCACACTTGTAGGAAAAGCGAAGGTGTCCATGAAATGAAGAGGTGAATCTCTAAGTATGGGCCGTAAAGATTGCCCTCTATCTAGTCAGAAAGTGCCTAACAGGTAAAAGCAGCCTTTAAACTCTTTTTGTGAAATGCTGTTGTAATTCTGAGCATTTCATCTTTTACCGCAGACTTTTAGACAGGTAGATGAATGTTACTGGCCTCATTTTTTTCAGATATGGAAACTGAGGCAAAGACGCATCGATATAAGAAAGGTCACAAAGGATAAAGTCAGAAGCAGGATCAGGGAAAGAACTCAAGCGTCCCGATTCCCTTTTACCAGGAAACAATCTGCATGGAAATGGAAACCCTGCTAATTCAAATATTTGCTCCCACAAAGTCGCAGGCCAAGACTGAAGAGATGTGCTTCTAACTCTGCTTTGTCAGTGGGTTACGTGATAATGGGAGAGATCCTGATTGTCTCCTACCTGTCTGTAAAATAAGGAAAACCAGTGATCTCCTTCACCAGCGCTTTGAAATCTCCTCATGAAAAGGTCTTACAAGGCCTCTTAACGCCATCCAGGAATCCTCAATACCATCCTCAATTTACCAAAAGCTATTTTTGTATCCTAAAAATAATACATTTAGCGTTTCATTAAAAAAATTCTCCGCTGAAAAATGGAGACAGCTGCCTGACAAATCTACAGCTGGAGAACTATCACAAACGGGAATTTATAGAGAGCATTTTCTTCAACTGCACATCTTCACACCGGTAATTTTCTTTTTTATTTCTATAAAATAAATGAATAAGAGATCAGTGAGTTCTGTGGGCTTCAGCTCAGGGAGAGCGGAGAACAGCAGGCCTGCCAAGTCTCTATCCAAACTATCCTAGCTGAATGAAGAAGTAGGACATTTTTCTTAATATCTAGGAAATAAAAATGTATGGTTCTCAGCATGACGACTCTTCTCCTGAGAATATAAACTAGAGGAAGAGAAGCCAACGAAGCTGCTCCCTCCCACCACTGCGAAAGCGTGATAGCTTCTCGCTGACGCAAGATTCCCCGTTCCACATTGCTGGCTCCCAGCCCTGTGGTGCTGCTTGTAAACTCTCTCCTTGCTTGGCACAGCTGGTAACATCTGGCTTTTTGCCATCAGCCTGGCCAGAGCAGGACTTAGGGGAGGATCTGGGATTGCACAGGTAGGATAGACGAGAGGACTGCGACGGAGGATGTGGTGGGAGATGTTCTTCTATGGGATCGATGAAGTGCAGTGATCCGTGTGGTGGGGAACTGGATGTCCCCCTCCACCTACACGTGGCCTGAAAGCCTCCCAACAGACTTTCCTGCTGTCTGCCCATTCTCCAGTGTGTTTCACATCCAGATCTTGGTAGTTCCTCTGAGAGAGGGGGATCTCTCCCACAAGAGCTCTATGAGACGCCTCCTGCCTGACCTTGGGCCCCCTGTAGAAAAGATGTTCAAATATGACCCAAACTTGTTTAACCTGAGCTTGCAAAAATTAGCTGAGACTGGTTTAGCATCCCTGAGGCATCCTCCTGCCTAGGATGCTAAATTGAACCCAGCTGCCTCTTCAGCAGCCACCTCTGCAGCGGGGTGTTGTAAAACAGAGTCTTTTATAGCCCAGGCTTCAGAATTGGGTATCACGCTACACCCCTCTCCAAGTACCAAACTCCACGCTGGAGTGTAAGAACCTGCTGGTTCAAGCTGTTCTGCAGCTCTTGTGCCACAGCAGCTGGCACTTCAGCAACTCTCCATTTGAAAAAAAAATAAGAAAAAAAAAAAGAAGAAAGCTCATAAAACACTCTCTAGGAAAATAATTGCACATGGCCCCTTGTTTCTGAACTTCTTTAATCTTTCTATGAGATAGAGCAACCATAATTAAATGCAATATTCTGGATGTCAAACTGAAATTCATGGCTTTGATAAATATTAGGCGATTAAGCTATTTATAAAATATATAATTTGAAAATCTGGCATTTCATTTTTACATAACTATTATTTCTACCGTGCAAGGGCTGCTCTCCACTTGGCTCAGCCTGCTAGAAAAGAAAATTAATAAGGATGTTCGGCTGAAAGTTTAAAACTCTTAAAAAATTCAAATGAACAGAGACAAAGTCTCCTCGGGAAGAAAGCAGTGTAAAAATACTCTTGTAAAGTGAAGTGACTTCATTATCCCCTTTGAAAACGACTTGCTTGCTTTGTGAACAACTCCCACCGCAAATCCTGGAAATCTCACTGAGTCTTCTGAGGAAACGGAACGTTTTCTATTTAGTGGTGCAGTTAAAAAAGCTCGTACCAGAAGGTCCACCATGTTAGGCTTATTATTCCTCAGTGTCTTCACAGCGTGGAACACGTCAACAGCCCTCTGATGTCGAAGCATTTCACAAACAATACTGATTGCACAAAACGTCCCACTGCGGCCACCTCCGTTCCTACAATAAAAGTGATGAAACGGCTCAGTTACACTTGGTTGTATGTGACAAGTTCATGCAGCACCAGGGATGGCTACAGAAGGCATGAGTTACAGCAGGGAGAAACCACAGAATATTCCTGCCCCTGAAAGGCTGCCAAACTCTAGGCAGAGTTTTAATTGGAATTAATGGGCTGAAGGATCTCAAAGCTATGACTGGGAATTCAGCAGGCTGAAAGCCTGGAGGGAACGGAATGGCTGAGTTCTGCACCGTCCTTCAGCGAACGTTTGAGACAGCGCAAGGAGGACGTTCAAATAATCATAGAATCATTAAGGTTGGAAAAGACCTCTAAGATCATCGAGTCCAACTGTCAATCCAACACTACCATAACCGCTAAGCCAGGACATGGTTTAGTGCCATGTCTACGTGTTTTTTGAACCCCTCCAGGGATGGCGACTCCACCCCTGCCCTGGGCAGCCTGGGCCAGTGCTTAATCACTCTTTCAGGGAAGACATTTTTCCTAATATCCAACCTCAGCCTCCCCTGGCACAACCTGAGGCCATTTCCTCTCGTCCTATCACTAGTTACTTGGGAGAAGAGACCAACATCCACCTCTCTACAACCTCCTTTCAGGTAGTTGTAGAGAGCAAGAAGGTCTCTCCTCAGCCTTCTCTTCTGCAGACTAAACAGTCCCAGTTCCCTCAGCTGCTCCTCATAAACCCTCTTCTCCAGACCCCTCACCAGCTTCGCTGCCCTAAGGACAAGGTGCTTTAGATTCAGTTCGACACCTCTTTGCACTATAAATGCACAAGGTCACAACGAGCATCAGGCCTGGAAATGTTACAAAGTGCATCTTTGGGTTCTTTCAGTCCAAATCCTGGTGCTTTCCTCCTGGATCCCAAAGTGTTTTGGAGGAACAGCAACAGCGCCCAAAGTCTTGTTTGTAGGACCCCTTCTGGTGGCTCCACCTTTAGCGTTGGCACTAGGTGGGGCTGCAATATTTCCCTGGCAAGAACTCCTTCTAAAAGTGCATGTATTCCCCTTCTGCCCACGGTATCAGCAGATGAGAACCCGAAGTGACTTGCTAACAAAGAAGTCAGGCACCAATGTTCATAGGCATAATCAAATATAGTATTTAATAATACTTTATCCCCGGTTATTTTTAATCTTTACGAGAATCTCTTTCTTTCTGGGAACCCTATTATTTCCACAGCTATTCTAATCAGAATCTTTAGGCTGCGCTTCACCGAAAATAATAAACCTTGATAATTACCAGAGTGCAGACTCGTTAGGTAGCAGGTCTTTCAAACCAGCTTCGCAAACGGTTGATTTTCAAAGGAAGATACAACGTCGCACATCTGTCACATCCAGGCAGTATGAAAAGAATGCTCTCTGCTGCCAAAACATTGCCTGATATTGTGGGACTCTTTGAGAATTTTAATTAAAATAAAGTCATTTAAAAGGATTATATTAGAGCTTTTTCTTTCTTTACCGCCTGGAAGTGACGCATGTGTGATGTTGTACAACTATTTAATATCATCAGCCACCTCAGAGATAACAGTAATTTGCACTTCAAAAGGGTCTTTTCAGCTAAAGATCTCAAAACATTAATTAATCACAGTGCACAATGCTCCTTTGATGAAAGTATTATTATCCCCATTCTACAGATGGGGAAACTGAAGAGCAATGTAATGTTCAAGGTCAGAGATAGTGGAAATTATTAATATACTTTTAGATTTTCCTCCATCGTTCTAACATTGGGTCCCAACTTTGGGAAGTATGTTAGTGTGTGCTTCTGCTAGCATGTCCCTTCTCCACCACGGCAGCATCTCTAAACAGATGTTTAGAGGAAGATGGATACAACTTCAAGCACTGAAGACTCAGTCTCAAGAGGGCAAACAGTACGTACAAGTCCTAAGCCCTATCACAAGAAGGACGGTCGCAGGAAGGTCACAGGAGGACAAAAATACAGGGTTCATCAAAAGGGTGGTGAAGGGCTGTGCCAGGCTGGGCAGGGCAGTGGTGGAGTCCCCATCCCTGGAGGGGTTTCCAAGCCATGGAGATGTGGTGCTGAGGGACATGGGTTAGTGGTGCCCTGGCAGTGCTGGGGGAATGGATGGACTCAATGATCTTAAAGGTCTACTCCAACCAAAACGATTCTATCATTCTATGAGTCTATGATTCTTGAATCTATGCTTCAATGATTCTATGATTCTATTAAATATTAGGTATGTTGTTCTGAAGGTACAATTTCGATTTACTCTGAAGAAATTATTCACCTTTTCCATTTGCAACAATCTTTATGTGAAACAGAGTTGTCTTGTACCCATCATCTTTTCACAGGGGTCAACCAAGGGACAGAGAGGGAAACTCACGGATCTACATAAGCCATTATACAATTCCTCTTTGGAGGAACTGAAATAAATACAGCTTTTCAAATGCGCAGTTGTGCTATTTATCCAGTTCCGGATTAGAGAGCTGCCTCTTCCCCTCTTCGAAAACCTTTTAAACCCTGGCACAAGTTCTGTAACAACGTTCCTTTTACTTTCCCTCCCGTGTTTCCAGTACTCACAAGCAATGCACGACGGTGCGTCCCTCTCCCCCGTTATATTCTTCCTGCCACTTCTCCACTTGGCGGATGAGCTTCAAGAAGGAGCGTTTAGAAACCGGAGTGTCTCTGTACATGGGCCACCCCAGGAACTGGAACTGCTGCACCATCCGATAGCTGTCTTGGGGCTGCAGAGATTCAGAGAACAAGCAGGAAAAAGAATCGCCTTAAAACATTCTTTTTTTGGGTACATAATTGAGATATTTGCATCAGCGAGGAAAGTTGTTCGAGCAGATCACCGCTGACAAAACTACTGATGCAATTTCAACTGCCCTTGAGGAGTTACGGCTTTTAATTTCCAACAGTTATTAGAAGAAGAGGTTTTAAACAGTGCTGTGCAAATAGACGAGAATAGAGCAACGGTACAGCTGCAGGATCAAGCAAATAATTAATTAATGTCGTAGCAGGAACCTGGTAGCCACACAACTTCAATTATATCCCTTTTTTTTTTTTTTAATATGCTTCAGCATTTTGAAGAATGTTTGCGCGCGTCTGTCTTTTTTTCACAAGAAAGGTCAAAACCTCTCAAGGTATTTTGAAGCAGGAAGCATTTAAAAAGCCAAATGAAACCCTCAGATGTCTCTGGCTTATAAAAAAATCTAACTACATCTTATTTTATTGTGTGTGACTGCAGCCGTCAGAACCCCTCTGGTGACACGTTACTGAGCAGTTGCTTTATGGTGATTTCAAATAAAAAAGGAGCACAGAACAAGTGTTAGTGGCAGAAAATTACAGTCCTTTGAAAGAGGCATAATAAACACACACATGAAAACGGGGTTTGCAGCCTAGGATTTGCCACTGTAGCTTCGGTGCAAAGTGAGGGCATTTTAGTGCCACTTTTAAAATGAGCAACGCACAGAAATGCTGCCTTGCAATTTCTTCTCCAGAGTAAGAGGTAATAGAGAGGCTGTAAGATTAACAAGAGAAGGGAATAAACCAAAGTGGAGGCAGCATTAGATACGTTCTTCAATGGGCTTTGTGTGCTCTATGGCAAAATTTGGAATCTACTGATTTCCTGGCCGGTTTCTTTGATGGCCCCTCTTCCCAAACACATCAGCCAGGCCCAGCCCCTGCTAAAGCTGACGTTAATGCTGCTGGAGATCGTGGGTTTGTGTTGCCACGTATACTGCAGATGCAAGGCCTTCACAATAGAAAAGAAATATCTTGAAGCTTTACAATCTGCTTCCCTGTTTGGGTATTAGTATGTCTCTTGGCATATTCTGGGGGGCTTTCACTGTCCTGAGAGCTACCAAGGGGACAAGGTAGCTCTCAGGACAAGGGGTGATGGTTTTAAACTAAAATTGGGGAGATTTAGACTAGAGAGAAGGAAGACATTTCTGATGCTGAGAGTGGTGAGAGCCTGGCCCAGGTTGCCCAGAGAGGTGGTGGCTGCCCCATCCCTGGCACCATTGCAGGTGAGGTTGGCCGGGGCTCTGAGCAACCTGCTCTAGTTGCAGATGTCCCTGCTCCCTGCAGGGGGGTTGGGCTAGATGAGCTTTAAAGGTCCCTCCAACACAAACCATTCTGTGATTTTACTGGATCGCAGGTCAGGAACTTTTTTCAGCAGGGAGTGCTGCCTATTCCCAGCTCTGGTTCTTTGGTGATCGATACCAGTCCATTGCAAAGGCTCCCACCATCTGGGCAGGAAGAGATGCCTGGTCTGTGGTGGCATCTTTTTTCCACTCAGATAGAAAGACACGCCTCGTTCAGGCTTCTGTCAACATTAAGGGAGCATAAAAGCTGGATATGAGAATGTTCTTGTCCCTCTGAAGTGCTTACATATATTACGAATCGTGATTAGTGGGACAGGATCTTTGCTAAAAGCCCGGGACTGGTATTGAAGAACATGCGTGGGATTGGTGCACGGCTTTTTTTTGCATGACACGATACAAATATGCAAGATGGCAAATTTCAAAACCGTTGAAAACAGCACTGATTTTGGCATTTCTTGGCTACCATACAATCTGAATGCTCCGTTTATTTCATTTGCATTTAACGCCCTTGAGATGTGTATTAAAACATTTTTTACTTTAATTACAGATAGAAGGCTTTTTTCTCACTGATTATGGTGTGACTCAGTATTGCACCACTGCTTTCAAATAAACAAGCTGAAAACTCAGAATGGTGTTAAAGGAGGTTGAACCCAGGTGGGGTTGGGCTCTTCTCCCAAGGAACAAGTGACAGGACAAGAGGAAATGGCCTCAAGTTGTGCCATGGAAAGTTTAGGTTGGACATGAGGAAAAAATTCTTCCCCAAAGGGTTGTGAAGGGCTGTGCCAGGCTGGGCAGGGCAGTGGTGGAGTCCCCATCCCTGGAGGGGTTTCCAGGCCGTGGAGATGTGGTGCTGAGGGACATGGTTTAGTTGCCCTGGCAGTGCTGGGTGGCATTGAGTGGACTCGATGTTAAAGGTCTTTTCCAACCTAAATGGTTCTACGATTTGATGTGAGTTTAACTCCTATTTTTTGTGATTTGAGTGAGTCAGCTCGTCTACTGAGACACAATTATTTTGCAAGTAACGCTCTTACCCTGGCTGCATTATAAATTCGGAATATCCGGCTGATTATGTCTTCTTCTAAATCGGCTGATACAAACTCCACCTGAATGGGACCATGTCGGTGTACTCCATTCTCTGGCCAGTACTGAGGACACAGCTATGGGAGACCACAAACACAAAAGAACACAGTTAATCACTTGGATTTTCACCCTGGTATCTCCAGCTGCCCTGGAAAGCTGGGAATAACTCAAGTTACATCAGGATGCATGTTTTCTACTCTGAAGGGTGCCTCAGTTCTCAAAACTCAGGACTTAACTTTCACTTGTGTTTCACCCGTGACTGATGATACCATTTTATATCAACACTGCTTCAAATTTTCACCAACAGCTCAATTTCATCTTACGGATGCCACCCGGAAATAGTAATTATGCTTTCTTTAGGGCTCAGAAAACATTACTTCTAGGTATCTAAAGATCACAAAATAATATTACCATCATCTTCGCAGTTTTAGTGTCTAAGAATATCATGACAGCTTAATCCAGGAACCAATTAACATCTGTGTTAATGCTTTAACGATTAAATCAGCGCTTTGCAAGGAGGTTTTTGAAGCTAGACTCTGCTTGGTCATTTTTTTCCATAAAAACCCTAATGACTCTTTCTTTTTTTTTTCCTTCCCAGAGATATTTAGAGCATTTCAAGCATGCAGCTTCTGCAAGCGTTCACCAAAACTAAGTATGAACTCGTGAAATTTTGTTTGCTTGCAGAAGCATTCATGTCGTATTTGGGACTTATTTCATTCCGTAAAACAGCTGTGGTCTTCATTCTGCTGCACTGCTGTTGGTGATCCAGAGCTGAGCTGACAAATCCCGTTTGCTCCAGATGTTGTTTTGCATTTCTCACAACACTTAGTCCTCCACAAAGCCGACCACATTTTAGGAAGACAGAATCACTCACAACATCAATTAAAAAAAGAGAACAGGGTCTGATTTGCAGGAGTTCACTTTAACAAGTTAAAACCAGAAATTTCGAGTAGGAAAATTTATTTTCATTTATTTCAAGCCCCCCCGTGTGCTTCGGTCTGCTGAGAAAACTGCTTTCCAAATATTGTGTACACAACACAACGCGTATGACTAATGCAAATGCCCAGATCGTTTAACCCATGCACAATTTAGTACATCTTTCAAATACACAGGAATACTGCTCTAACAGATCTTAGGGAAATGCTTCAATGATAATAAGCAGATCTGTGGGCCGGAGCTCTTTCAGGAAGCCCAGATTTTCAAGTTCTGAAGAAACCAAAAGCATTTAAGGTCTTGTGCATTTTGCAGGCGCATGATGCCAGTCACTGCGAAGGGCTGAATTTCATTTCCCAGCAGAGCAGAACAATCCACATAAATCATAATATCTAAACAGACCTGTAAACACTCCACATATCCACAAATAATCATGATAACAGTAATTATTAATAAATCTGAATGTAATGCGTGTTTTTAATAAGCTCTGCCCTCTCCCCGCTTCTGCTTGCTCTGAGGGTTTGGAGATTTATTCCTAATGAAAAGATTGTTCCATTAGAGGGAAAAGGTTTAATGCACCTGCCTCTGCAGTACGTTAACAGCATATCCCAACAGCTTTTAAAAGCCTGCGAGGCTGTAAACGCTTGGAATAGCCACGCGCTATTGTAAATTCAAAACACAGCCCACAAATTAAAAAAAACCTCTGTTCAGCAGTCCCCAACAGTTTGCCTCCCCTGAGTCTTTCCTTATTCACTCAGAAAATAATCTCAGCCTCATGAATACAAGTTTTGCCTTTCATTTCTGTTTTCCTCCCCACAGACGGTTAAGGGCTTGGAATCAGAAATTCGGGCTTTAAAAGAGCGCGCGGAATTCCTGCACGTTCCTTGGAAAGACAGAACGGGAGATTACTGTGTTTTAAAAACAAATTCTTCACTTTAAAAAGGAAGAAGAGGAAGCGTTTTCCTAAGCAGGTGCAATACTCCAAAAAGCTACAAAGCTTCTTGATCACATCAGGAAGAAAAACGACACGCAGCCTGCTATAAAAAACAACAACCGCTCTTCACCAATAATTAGCGAATATTTACAGATTCAGAATCCAGATTACCACCACGCTATTCCAGCAGATGGCTGGTGCGGTTTGATGGAGCCGAGGAAATGAGATCCGTGTGAGAACCTGGAATTGCGCAGTGGCGAGCCGGGCTCCAGGACGCTTAGTGATTAATGCCAGTGATTAAATTGCCAAACCCGTGGGTTCGGTTTCCCAGTTTTCTCAAGAACGTGCACAACTCTTTTGTAAGGTAATTACATTCCCCGTTACGTTTTGTTGCCCTGTTTTCTCTTCCGAAGGAGGCTTAGCCTCCAATCCTGCTCAGTTCCTCTCTCCTCGCTAACAATGTCATTTGGTGCCAAACATTAACACAGACTTTCCCACTGGGAACACCTACCCCCGGTAAGCAGGTCAAGGTCATCGACCTGTTTCAGGCAGGCTAATGAATAGCTGTTGGCTTCTGTGTAGGACTTTTGGCTATTATTAGTGTGTTTCAGGCCCGAGTCAGAATCCTACAATCAGAATGCTGGGGTTTTGGCAGCTCGTCCCATGTTCTCTTGCCTGAATAAATTACGGTGCGTGCACTTGGGTGCACGTGCATTAACATTTTGGTGGAGAAGCGGCTGATGGTCTGATTTACTCCTCTCCCTACATGTAGCCACGAGCCACAAATCAATTTTTTAGCGTGCTAGCATTTAACTTTGTTTTAGAAAACTAATTATGTCCTAACGCTGGTCCGAAATGCTGAGGCACTAGCAGTCCTTTCACGGACGGAGACGTTTTCTGGACTTACCTGTGCAGGATCCACGTCGTTCAGCATGACTATTGAAGTGCAGTGATAATCTAGGACCAGTCTCCAGAAATCTTTGACGGTATTTGGCAAGGGATGCTGCGTAACTATAAAAGCTGATGGTTGCTTGTAGCTCTGCAACGAAATAATGAGAGAGTGAGAATAGCAAGAGGCAGAAATCCATTTAGCAGAATGCCACTCATAGCCCCAAAACCTGGAGACTGAAAGCATTATTTCTATTTTCTACATAATTAATACATTTTTTCAGCTCTTCCCCGAAATCTTCTATGCTTCAATGTTAATAAACTGTATTTGGGCAGAGTATGACTCCTGCAGATGCTGGGTTTCTGAAATGTATTTGATGCCACAGGCATAAGAGTAAAATCATCAGAGGTTTTTTGCCTCCAATGCAACTCCTACAAGATCTTGAGCAACAGTTTTGTTTCGAGCTGTTAATGGACAGATTAATCTTGGCTGCCTGCGTTTGGCTGGTAATATGAATGATGCCTGTGAAAGGAAATACCTAGTTATTTTTCAGAAATATTGCTGAAATTCTGGTCTATCTGACAGCAGTGAGGATACCCAGGGGACAAATTTCAGCACTCTTTGGTTTTTTTAGTACCAGAGTATGTTGTTGATGGAGCTGTTTGGTGGAACTGTTCTGCTGTGGATCTCATACCAGCATTTTCACCTGCGTTCTCCTGAGATCTGGAGGCCACCATGGCCATACTGGGGCAATTGTTGGGAGGGGTTGTCATTGCCTTCATTAAGGAGGGAAGAGAAGCTTCTACGTGCCTTGAACTGAAGCATCTGTACCACGACAGAGACACAACCTGAGCAGCTATTTTTGCATCTTTTTTTCAGAGAGAGGCAGTGAAGAGACCCATGGAAGATGAATCCAATGTGTTTTGGGGTACAGATGAAGACATGCAAGAATAAAGGTCTTTGTTTTGGTTTCAGCAAGCTGCAACCAGCAGATATCAATGTTGCTGCTACATCGGTCGGCTGTGTTCTATCCTACTGGCCCTGTCTTGCTGGAATCATAGAATCATTTAGGCTGGAAAAGACCTTTAAGATCATCAAGTCCAACTGTTAACCCAGCACTGCCAGGTCACCACTAACCCATGTCCCTCAGGACCCCATATACACATCTTTTAAACCTCTCCAGGGATGGGGACTCCACCCCTGCCCTGGGCAGCCTGGGACAGCCCTTCACAACCCCTTTGGGGAAGACATTTTTCTCATGTCCAACCTAAACCTCCCCTGGTGCAACTTGAGGCCCTTTCCTCTTGTCCTATTGTCCTTGTTTCTTGGGAGAAGAGACTGACCCTCACCTGGCTCCATCCTCCTTTCAGGGAGTTGTTGAGAGTGAGAAGGTCTCCCCTGAGCCTTCTTTTCTCCAGGCTCAACACCCCCCAGGTCCCTCAGCTGCTCCTCACAAGACTTGTGCTCTAGACCCTTCACCAGCTTTGTTGCCCTTTGAGTACTTGTCCCAGTGCCAAGTACAAGGGGGATGATCCCTGCCTTATTCCTGCTGGCCACGCTAGTGCTGATCCAAGCCAGGATGCTGGTGGCCTTCTTGGCCACCTGGGTGCACTCTGGCTCATCTTCAGCCGGCTGTCAACCAACACTCCAGGTCCTTTTCCACTGGGCACTTTCCAGCCACTCTTCCCCAAGCCTGAGCGTTACAGGGGGCTGTGGTGACCCAAGTACAGGACTTAGCATTTGGCCTTGATGAAGCTCATCTCACTGGCCTCAGCCCATCAATCCAGCCTGTTCGTGGAAGCTGCATGCAGGGGAGAGATGCTCTAAAGGCTCTTCATTACTCGCTCACTTAAAAGGCTCAGCAGTTTTTTGGGAAAACCATTCTCAAACTCCAACTCTGATACTGAACAATGAAAATCATGCTTGCTACTCCTTTTGCTCAAAGCAAGCTCGAAAGGCTTCCATGAGGTGACCCGACTGCAGCTCAACTCCTCCCTCCCTCGGAGCCTTTTGCCCAGACACACATTTGGATTCAGCTCACTGTTTCCACAGCGGAGAAGGGAGCATTTTCAAAGCAAATATTGAGGCACTGCTCTTTCTGCGCAGTACTTAATTTACGGAACAAAACAGCGCTGAACTCTCCAGGAAAGAAGACAATGTAATGGCAAGGTTGGAAACTGCGGATCGCGGAAGCTCCGTTCTAATACGAAATGTCGTTGACCTACTGTGAGAACCTAGAGAAGTCACTTTAAGCTTTTGTTCCCAGTTGCTCTACATAGATAAACTTAAAGATAATACCTTTTCACAGGAGTGTTTTCAACTTGCTTTGAGAACGTGGAAGGAAACAAGTGCAAAAACGATGACAAACTGTTAATACTCAAGCTTCACTTTTCAAAAAGGCCATTTACATTGTGTTCATTCTTTGCTAACCTCTGGTTTCTGGTTGTTTATGTGTTTGACAACCGTAATTACTATAGCTCTAAATTGTCAAAGATAGGCTAGAAATATCTACAGACTGTAAGGGAGGATTAAGTGTCTTTTTACTGATATTCTATTAGCGGTATTAGAAACGCCATTAGAAAAGAAAATCCACGCATGCATGAAGAGGAACCATTAATTCAAACAGAAATAAACGGAAAGACTGAAGTAATGGCTTGTGTACTATCTTGTGCTGACAGCCAATTATTTTTTTTGTTAATTACTGTTTAAATGAGAAACAAAGGGAACTGAAATATTGATGCAAACCTTATTATCCTATTTCACTGCCTTCGTGTCTTAATAGGTAACTCTTTTTTTCCTAGGCCAGATGGTTAAAAATTCAAGCACTAGGGAGAAATCCAGACACATTTAATTTATCAAAACTCCCCGACTTGCTCTCGGAGCATGGCTTTGGAACCTTGGCCGCAACATAACATATGTGGGATCCTGAACGTACTCGGGAGTTTAAAGATTTTGTGCCAAGTTTTTGGAAAACAAGCTAGAGGGATTTCAGCCTTCTTCTGCTGACTCCACTTTCTGGCACCGCTCAGTTTGGAGGGCTGCTTCTTCCCTTTTTATTATTAATGATGTAGCGGAGACTTACATCCATCAGTGCAGCATTAATGTAGTTACTGCTCTCCCCGTCTATCGTGATGAGGAAAGGCAGGCATCTGTCTGGAGGCAGAACATCCATACAGCGATTCTTCTCATGATTTCGTGGTAAAAGTGCTATGCTGCAGTCTTCTACGCGCAGCGTCGGAGTCACCATATTTAAAGTCTTTCAAAAAGGGTAAACAATGCAAGAGAAAAATTAACACAGCAGTGAAAGCATCCCAAAATATTTAAGAACAGATCAGCTCAGCACTCAGTTTCAGTGGGAATCAACATACAGAGAAATGAAAACACATCACAGTCAGCAGGGTTTGGAAGCAAAAAATCCTGGAAGCAAACAGATCTGAAAAATAGCCTCAAAGACAGCTGCAGAGCAACTTGGCTTCTGGAGAAAGGACCGCGGAAGGAATCAACACACTTCCCTTGAGTAGGAAGAAGATTTCACTGCTACCCCATTGTGTTCGTTTATCACGGAATGGTTTGGGTGGGAAGGGAACTTTAAAGCTCATCTAGTCCAACCCCCCTGCGCTGAGCAGGGACATCTGCAGCTAGAGCAGGTTGCTCAGAGCCCCGGCCAACCTCACCTGCAATGGTGCCAGGGATGGGGCAGCCACCACCTCTCTGGGCAACCTGGGCCAGGCTCTCACCAACCCCACAGTAATAAATTTCTTCCTTCTCTCTAATCTAAATCTCCTTCTTTTCATTTAAAACCATCACCCCTTGTCCTGTCACAACAGGCCCTGCTAAAAAGATTGTCCCCATCTTTCCTGTAGTCCCCCTTTAAGCACTGAAAGGCTGCAATAAGGTCACTGTGGAGTCTTCTCTTCTCCAGGCTGAACAAGCCCCACTCTCCCAACCTGGCCTCCCAGCAGAGGGCTTCCACCCTCCCATCATTGCTGGGGCCTCCTGTGGCCCCGCTCCAGCAGGTCCATGTCTCTGCTGTGCTGAGGACTCCAGAGCTGCCCCAGCACTGCAGGGGGGTCTCCCAGAGCGCAGCAGAGGGGCAGGATCCCCTCCCTGCCCTGCTGCCCACGCTGCTGGGGATGCAACTAGTGACATGCTATTTTCCCTTTTTTGTAGTCTTTCCCTCCCAGGCCTGGTCCAAAATTCACATGGTCATAAGCGAGCACTTCAGGAGAGGTCTTTAGCATGGCTGAAGGTAATGCTTGCCACATTCTAGGTAATGCTTGCCACAACTTACCCTAAATTCCTCTTTGATCTGGCTGGAGTTCGTTTGAGGATCCAGTTTATTCATCTCATAGTAAACAGACCTAACTTGAGAAGCTGGGATAGATGTGTCCCCACAAAGACAGGCTTCCAGGATAGCATCATGGATGAATACATACTGTTCCTGGTAAAGCAATTAAAATAATTACTGACATAGGCAGCATGTCCTATTAGTATTTTGGTAAATATAAAAAATAACAACTGAAATGTTTGCCACTGATTCTCTCTGGCTTTATCAGCGCTGAATGAAGACCAGGAGGAACAACAGCAGTTCATAAAACTTCATCCCACTTATTCAGAAATTAATAGAGAAGGATTGACTCAAACTAGTCACAAGCACAAGCAGAAGTGCAGTAACACTCCATAACAAAACTCAGAAGGTTTCTGGTTTCCTCCTTCCTCCGCACAGTTCTGTAGGTGCTATCACATAGCTGAGCCTCCTCGAGATGTACTCCAGAATGAATCCTCCTCGGGAGAGGAAGCACTCATGATTTTCCTTTTTTTTTTAAAACCCATTATGAACCTTAAGTGCAGCATAACTGTGCACTTGTTTGGGCAGTGGCTCTTCAGGGCCGGGTGTGGATTATTTTCTGCATGTGGCTGCACAAGCTACCTTCTGGATGGTGCCATCTACAAAGAGGCTCTAGTTTTATGGGCTAGAAGGACATTTTTTTCTTGCAATAGGCAATATTCCTTATAAGGTTAACGATACCTCGGTCTGCACCATGTTAACTCTCCGTGATCGAAGCTCCCTCACGCAATTGTATATGTCTACGACACCTTCTCTTTCTGCCATGTCTAGCATGATGTCAATAACAATGAAGCATCCAGTTCTGCCAGCGCCAGCACTAAAGGAAAAGAGGAGCACAGTTAACGTTCAGCAGCCTAATGGAAAATGTAAAGTGCCAGGGTTCATCTCGCAGGGGGATGATTACTGAAATTGAGCCTCGCATTCAGGCGTTGGCAGGATTTCAGACTCAATTTTCCCCTTCTTGTTTCATGTTTTAGGTTTTAAGTTATTGTGGGGAGAGCTCCAGTGGCTTCAGCGGCCTGTGTGGGGATTCCACAGTACAGGAGAAGCAAAAGTCAACACAACGGAGGGATTTCTGCTCTACCTACCTGCAGTGAACAACCAGCGGGCCAGCGTTGGGTGGGCTCTTGGATTTCACCTGCCGTACAAATCCCAGCAGGCCTGTCGCGTGGTACGGTACACCGTGGTCCGGCCAGCCAGTGAAGTGGAACTGCCGGATTTCTCGAATCTCATGAGCACCTCTCTGTTGGAAGAGAAAAACAAGCTGGAATGTGAAAGAAGTTGGATGGGAGACATCGTCAGAAGGTAACTTCAAAAGCCTGAGCCTCGCTGAAGAGCATCCACCCCCTACCAATAGAACCTGTACAGCCTGTTGGAGAGCTTCTTCATAGCAGGAGAGCAAGTTCAAAGGTGACGTATCAACTGGCTTCAAAGCCTTACAACAAAATGGAGTAATTTAGCACTAGATTGGTCAGAAACTTTTAGCAAGAAGATAGATGCTCATCTCTATATTTAAGCACTAGGTTGCTTTGAAAACTGTCGTCTTAAGATGTGTGAAGTGATCACAGAAGAGGTCAGCAGCAAGGCCATGGACAGACAGCACAGATGACATTTCTTTCCCTACTGCTCTCCACAGGTGTTTTGCTGCTGACTTCAAGGCACTACCTCTTCAGCATAATTTTCCTTATCATTTGTCTCCTTCCTTGGTCTGAAAGAAACAGCTGAATAGTAAGAAACCTTTTTACACCTCCAGTCGTAGGGACTGGGTTTAAAGCCCTCCACATGATCACTCTACAAGCCATTTGCCACAGTCTACAAGGAGATGGATATGGTGAGACAGGTACGAATGAGAAGCTGGTTGTGTAAGTGATTTCCCATGTGACTTTCTGCAGCAGTCTGGGTATTAGAGGAGCGGATGCTAAGTCTGATTTTCTTAGTGCTTGTTTTTCCCCTTCCCCCCTCCCAAAACGGAGCTGCCAGTATTTTGTTCTCGTTAGAAATCCACAGAGCAGAGGCCACCATACATATTTCATAACCAAACAGCAAAATTATGACATATCATGTCTAGGCTGGACTGAATGTCAGTGATATTAATAACTGGTGGTTTACAGCTTTTCTTCTTAAAGATGTATTTCCTGTCTTGAGCTGGTTTGCATATAAAAAGTCTAATTCTCTTTGCATGATGAAGTAATATAAACTTCCTAATTTATTGCTAATACGCAAGATAAACGAGGCTGGGATTGACAATGGTTGAGAAATTTTGGCCAGGCCAGTGTCACAGGAGTGGGCTTTGTGTCTCTTGGAGGCCTGCTGCTCTGCCAGCTCAGGCTGGGGGTCTGTGGAGGGGGGAGTATCTGCATCTGCTCCAGGGAGCATCCACACTCCTCTCTCTTGGAAACTGCGGCACAAAAAAGCAAGCAAGGGAGAATATAAAGAGCATCTGTGACACTGGTGTAACACTGAGGAGATCATGCCCTTGTAACAGAAATGACCTTGTATTCTAAAAACCGATTTAAAACGATACTGAAACCCAGGAACAGACACAGTAATTTGCATATTGAGACAGTCTAGCAAACACAGAATCACAGAATGGTAGGTGTTGGAGAGATCACCTCATCCAACCCTCCTGCTCCAGCAGGTCACCCAGAGCAGGGGGCCCAGGATCGTGTCCAGGCACCTTTGGAATCTCTCCAGAGAAGGAGACTCCACAACCTCTCTGGGCAGCCTGGGCCAGGCTCCAACACCCTCACACCAAACAAGTTTCTCCTCCTGTTCAGATGGAACCTCCTGGGTTCAGTTGGTGCCCATTGCCCCTTGTCCTGTCACTGGGCACCACTGACAAGAGCCTGGCCCCATCCTTTTAACCCCCATCCTTTAGCTCTTGATCAGCATTGATCAGATCCTCTCTGAGGCTTCTCTTCTCCAGCTCAGCAGCCCCAGGGCTCTCAGCCTTTCCTCAGCACAGAGATGCTCCAGTCCCCTCAGCATCTTTGTAGCCTCTGCTGGACTCTTTCCAGTAGTTCCTTGTCTCTCTTGAACTGGGGAGCTGAGAACTGGACCCAGTACTTCAGAGGTGGCCTCACTAGGGCCGAATAGAAGGGGAGAAGACCCTCCCTTGACCTGCTGGCCACACTCTTCTGAATGCACCCCAGGAGACCATTGGCCTTCTTGGCCACCAGGGCTCATTGCTGGCTCATAGTGAACTTGTTGTCCACCAGGACTCCCAGGTCCTCCTCTACAGAGCTACTACATTCAAACACAGCTTGGTCACTGTACTCTGGGGATTTTGGCGCGTGTTAGTTAACACATCTTTTTGCTACTGTCAGCAAGGCCTCCAGCACGATAAATAGCTGTACGTTGGTGGGGTACCCATGTCCCAGACACTTTTACACTGCTCATAACAACTTCCCACAATCCTCCACAGAACAAAGATCCCATACAAAGCAGCAATGCCACGACTACACCAACTGAGGACTGAAACGAGCACCCCACACGAATTCTTTACGCTGCTCGCAGCCTTGATTTGGACGTCATTTATGAAAAACAACCTGCTCCTCCAAAACAATGTGCCCCGTTGTTGTGCAGATCAGGGTATGTCTCATGTATCTTGGGCATTAGCTTTGGAAATTTGTCTGTCGCTGGTAACACTCAGGTACCAAGAAAAGGTTTTGCATATAGAGTACCTCTATAATGAGTTTGCTTATTATACCTACAAAAGAATGATTTTCCTGTCTGTAGCTTCCCTGCTGGTTTCTAAACCCAAAATAGCAACACAACTGCTTGAATCATAAAAGCATATGCTCAGCTTGGAAAGACTGGGTTGTTTTGGTTTGGTTTGGGTTTTTTTTTTTCCTTCACTTTTTCTTTCAGCTGGAACAAACAGAAAATGGGGTACATTGCTAACAAACCCTAGGATCTTAAAAACTGCAACAAATACTCATGGTGCTGGTGTATGTCACTATCTGAGTAATCCATCTGAGTTAACTGTTCAGGAACTGCTGCTCCTGATGAACTGCTTCTACACACAGTGTAAAGCCTATCTAGGAAGTGGTCTTCAGAATCACAGCGTAATTTCCGTTTCAGTTCTCTTCCCATTATCCCTCTGCTCCTCAATAATTACAGTTGGACTAGATGATCTTAAAGGTCTTTTCCAACCTAAATGATTCTATGATTCTATGAATAATTCCTAAATATCCATTAAAAAACCCCAAAGTGATCAATTTATCTCCAAACAAATTGACATCTAAATTGTATTTTAGGAGCAGGTATGAGATGTTCATCCACAAATAGAGAAGACGGTCAGAAGAGACCTCTGGAGGTGTCCACTCCAATCTTCTACTCAGAGTGGGTCTATGGTCAACACCAGATCCGGTGAGACACCAGCACAGGTTGCGCAGGGGGGCTGTGGATGCTCCATCCCTGGAGGTGTCCAAGGCCAGGCTGGACGGGGCTTTGAGCAACCTGGTCTAGTGGGAGGTGTCCCTGCCATGGAAGAGGGGTTGGAACGAGATGATCTTTGAGCTCCCTTCCAATCCAAACCATTCGATGAATCCATGATTTTCTAGCTGAGCCCCGATGACCTCCATGAATGGAGATGCCGCAACTTTTCTGGGTAACCTGCTCCAGCTCTGCTCTACCCTCCCCCTGAAGGAGTTTTTCCAGTGCAAGCCTTCCATGCTGCAACTTCTTGGCCGCTGCTCTTTGCTTTGCCATCCATCACCATTGAGAAGAATGAGGAAAATTTGGTGTTCCTGATTTTCTGAAGGGTTTTAAAACTAAACTACAAAACTACTTAGTAGTTCCTAGAACTACTTAATACATTTTAAAACTAAACTAAACCACTAACCTACTTCTAAAGGATCTCTAAAGTCTCTATAAGTAGTCGCAGTCTGCAATTAGCTCTTCCTCACCTCTCCCACACCAAACAAGATCAGTTCTCTTAACCTCCCCTTGCAGCTCATATGTCCTACATCCTTAACCATCTTGGGATGTCAGATGTTGTCCCAGGATGTCACAGCCCGTACTCATGTGGGTTAGTCCACCTAAGGTGCAGAACTTTGCATTTTAACTTGTTGAATTACTAAAGCAATTAAAGTTGGCCAAATTTTTAAGTCCTTTGGAACCAAGGCTCCAATGTTCAGTGTTTCAGCACCGTCCTTCACTTACTATCCCCTGCGGATTTGTTTAGGGTGCACCCTGTCTCATCATGCAGCTTGTCTCAGAGAGGCTGAAAAGCATCAGTCCCAGTAGATCAGAAATAGAGAATGATGGTGGAAGAGATGTTCTGACTTCTTGCACCAGGAGAGGTTTAAGTTGGATATTAGGAAAAATTTCTTCCCCACAAGGGCTGTGCAGGGCTGTGCCAGGCTGGGCAGGGCAGTGGTGGAGTCCCCATCCCTGGAGAGGTTTCCAAGCCGTGGAGATGTGGTGCTGAGGGACATGGGTTAGTGGTGACCTGGCAGTGCTGGGTTAATGGTTGGGACTTAATGATCCTAAAGGTCTTTTACAACCAAAATGATTCTACAACCTGACCTTCCAGTACCATCGAAAAGAGTTAAAAAATACGGAAAATAGGGTAAAAACAAACGCACTTTACTCACACTGCACTGACACTGCTTTTTAGGGGCTTACTGAAAAGCTACCAACTATTAAAAAGCAGTGTCTAAATGAAATCTTTTCAGATGGAGATTTTTCTTAAGAAATAAAATGTTTAGTGCCTTTTATCTCTATCTGTTCTGGTGCACTTATTCAAGACAGTTTGGTTATGTTCGACTGTAAAATCCTCTAGGTCTTTTTTTGCAGCCCCAGCTAAGAAGAGAAAAGCTAACATCAAAGCACGGGCTTAAAATTCGCAGAGTAGAAATCAACCAGTGCTTCATCTACTTCAAAGTGTAGCCACCGTTCCTCATCTGTTTATTAGAAATATCTAAATGCAAGGAAACAACAGGCTCGAATGAATTCGCTGTACAGTGTGTACAGTGGTAAACATGACACAATATTGCGGTTCATTCTAACAGCATAATTCCATTATCATTACCCTCAGCTTGCTGTGTTGATGCATACTTAAGGATTAGGTTGAAGAATGAAGCAGGGAAAAAAAAGAAAGCCCAACTCCTTCATTACTGTGGACGTATGTACAGAGACCCTCTTGGGTCACCTTTTTGGTAGTTTCATCTACCTGGGTGCAGGATTCTCCGATGCTAAAAACTGTGTTCTTTGAAAGCATAATTGATTACTAGTTCATCATTAGAGCGAACCACTGCATGACAGGTAGTGCAACCAAATCAAACGGCGTTTTCTAAGCTAATTAGTTGAAAATCTACTCATGGTGATACCGAGAGAACGTTACTTCAGTGCGCCATTAGGAATAGCAAGTCCTCCAAAGAGGCCCTTTCCTAGGCCTGCAACTCAAAGGAGTCTTGATACACACAATTAAAACACTTCTGTCCTTTAACGAAGCTCATCAAACCCCTGACTTGACATGAAATGCATGACACACTTCAGCACTGGCTGACTCTGCTTGTTCTCACTTTCACCAAGCACCTTGTTTAATTGTATGCTGTCCATATACCACGAGCTGTTTGGGAGAGCTACGAGATTGAGCAAGCATCAATCAAATTCACGACATTATTTTAATAAACAGTACTAGAACACGCTGGTGGGAGCTCTGCACAGAAAGACAGATTCCACATGCAAAAGGAAAATCCCCTCGAGAAGAAAATAAAGTTGATTTCAACCATGTCCCTGCAGACCAGGAACACACTGGCCCAAGAGATAACAGCGTTCTCCAGCATGGACTTCTGAATAATGGTGCACACAGCCCCTGGTACGGACAGAAAATGACTGTGGGGAATATAAGACGGGAAAACAGCACAAATGTGGTTTTCAATTGATTGCTGGGAGGGAGGCTTCGATTTCTCCCAGGCAAGGAACATCACTTTTTCTAACTCAGGCTGGGGCCGGCAGTGATGGAGAGCGCAGAAAAATCGCTGCGTTTAAAGCAAATCGGAGTTTACCATAAGAGGGCGGCAGTCGTTTACCCAAAAACCAGCTACGAAACTGCGATGTCAGTCAGAAGACTCAACTTTCCCATGCTGAAGCTGTATCTAAGTTACTTGGGCAGATACCATCACACCGCAGAAAATGGAATTTGGAACTCACCTTTTCTACCGCAAACGTTCGAATCACGTATTCAGCCAGGAGCTCTGTTTCTATTAGCGTCACTTTAATATCTTTGTATATCTCTGTGTCATCTGGCCAGTATTTGCAGCATTTGACCTTTGAAAAAAACACAAAAGGAATGAAGGTTCATTTATTTCAGAAGGTTCACGCCACCTCCGTTCTGCATTCTGCGCAATGGTTTGTTTCAAAAGGCGACCGCGCGCAAAACAGTCCCTTTTTTTCCCCCATCACATGTAAAGGACGTTGCCTCTTCTCTTTCTAAGGCAGCTTTCAGAGTCCAGGTGAGATCTGTGTGGTGCTTAGCGAGGAAAAGCAAATCCTCACAGAGCACAAGGGATATTTATACCCTGCACAAGCCAGTTACAGCAACTGCTCATTTCCTGTGCTGCCCGGCGCAGGGTGTGCCCAGAGGGACAACCACCACCAGAAGGCTTTTTTTTTTTCTCCCAACCTCTAGCTGGTGATTTGTCTCAAAAATATCTTCCTACCTTCTAAAATGAAAATGTGTTTTTCCGACAGGAAGGATCTTCTCTACTCTTAGAATCTGTTTTCTCAGATTAACCTTCCAAAGGAACTGATGAGAGGTCAAATGTCAAAACTCAACACTTGAAGCCAAGAGATGAGTTTTAGGCCTGAGCTTTGACAGCAATTCACCAGGTGGCCCCAAACACTATGGGTGGCCACGATTCATGTCACTCAGCTCAAACTCAGATGAGTAGGATGAATGCCTTCTACAGGTGCTTTTAGTTTTGATAACTATGAAAAGAGTCCAGATGACGGGAAGAAGGAAGAAATATTTTACCACAGGGGTGGTGGGAGCCTGGCCCAGGCTGCCCAGAGAGGTGGTCACTGCCCCATCCCTGGCACCATTGCAGGTGAGGTTGGCCGGGGCTCTGAGCAACCTGCTCTAGTTGCAGCTGTCCCTGCTCAGTGCAGGGGGGTTGGACTAGACGACCCTGAAAGGTCCCTTCCCACCCAAAGTACTCTATGCTTTGATTCCATGACTGCCTTTGCTGAGGTGCTTGGCTTCTTGATGGCTAAGGTTAGGTGAGATGGATTCCCCTTCACCACACACTGAATTCAGGAGGCTTCTGGAGTTGCATGTTCTTGGCAAATTCATCCTGGGACAGAAAGAAGGCAGGGTTTGTATTTCAGAGTTTCTGAGCCCTGATGTGGTCCAGATGGGTGGACTTCACAGTATTTAATGTATTCAAACACACGCTCTTCCTCTGCTTGATGGTTGTGAGGACTGTCTATGATGCTGTAGAGAACTGATGCACTGAAGAATTTCCTCCTCCTTCCCATTCGTGTGGACGGGGCGGTGGGCAGGGAAGCTAACTCATTACTTACATATATCTCTTTTATTCTGCTCTATCACTGCAGCTGGCCATCGTCCAGCCGTGCAGTACGTGCTAGGAGTAGCATCTGCTACACATCTGCTGCATGGAACGGTTTCTCTCTTTTGCTCACCAACGGGAAAATTAAAAATGGATCTTTTAATACATGCAAATCTACTGGTTTACTTAAATATACACTTAAATGGGTTGGGTAAAAAAATCCCCAAACACTTGAGATATTCAATGGGAAACTGAGAGAAAAAGAAAAGAAAAATCAAACTTCGGAACTGGTAGAGTATTTCTCAAGCCCGTTTTCATGCCAAAATATTTGGATTACCATTATGTCAAGTCTTGAGCAAAAGGTAAAACTCATGAACGTGTGTAGAAGCATACAGTGAAAACTGTAATGCACAACTTAAATGATTTATTTATATGAACTTCAGGTTCAGTATGTAAAGGATTATGCAGAGAGTCAAACCTTGTCCTGTCAGACAGAAGAAAATACTTTCCTCAGAATTTGTTTCAAGTGATGTACCCGATCCTCACACACAACCCCTGTTTACGGTCTGGACAGGAGAGAGGTCTTGCCACACCAAAGCAGTAACATCGGCTGATAAAATAAAGTTTATCCGGGCAAGGTCGGTAGTTCTGACCCTTTTTCTGACTCTTTAGTGGGAGAAAATTTAAATCTGAATAGAACTGAGTTGAAGGGCTGGGAAAACACAGCCCCACATCAGGATGTCTTCAGAGAAAAAGAGTGGCTTGGTCGTAAGCCCTGGCTCCCAGCCACAAAATTATCCAAGCATCTTAACAGCTTATTCCTGCTTACACAGCTGATGGAAAGCTCCGCGAGCAGAGCTGCAGCTCAGGTCACTATAAGCAGGTTTTTATTTATTTCTCTATGCTTGTCTTCAGACCTAATAACGACGTGAGTATCAGCTATGAAAAATTCCATATATTCTTCACGTTTCACCTGGTATTAAGCATGGTTTCAGGACAGACACCGGGTTATACAGTTCCATAGCGAGAGGCTTGGAGCTGGGGCTCTGGAGTCCCCGCAGCTCTCAGCTCTCCTGTACCAGACCAGCAGGATCTCTGGCAAACACGCATCCATCTCCACCACGTATCTATCAGCTGCAAGCAACAAACAACCATTTCAGAAGCATTAAACGTCGCTGCAAGCAGTTTAGTAGTTGCTGCTGCTATCTATTGTTGCATCTACTCGGTATTCATTCAGATCTTATCTCGTTTGGATGTAGCTCCAAAAATCCTCTGATAGAAGCTAAGTGAAAAACAATGAACGCTCATTGTTTTGTCTGTGTTGATAAAATAAGCCAGAAAAATTCACTGTTCAAATCCCTCAGGCCCGCAAACAGATCCTTTTATAGTCATTGCTGGGAATTCTCCGAAGCAGGGTTTTCCTACCTACAGCTAAGATGGTTTTTCGACTCCCCATGCAGGAGAAGGCAATTCACACCTCCACTGGACTGGAGCAGCCCCCCAACAGGGTAGATTTTCTGAAGAGGGTAGATTTAGATTGGAAATTAGAAGGAAATTCTTCACTCTGAGGGTGGTGAGACACTGGAAGAGGTTGCCCGGGGGAGTTGTGGATGCTCCATCCCTGGAGGTGTTCAAGGCCAGGTTAGATGAGGCCTTGAGCAACCTGGTCTAGTGGGAGGTGTCCCTGCCCATGGCAGGGGGGTTGGAATGAGATGATCTTTGAGGTTCCTTCCAACCCAAACCATTCAATGATTCTATGACAACCCCATCCCTGAAGCCAATTCCCTTCTCCTTCCTGTTCATTCATCCTTTCCGTGGGTGGAACCTGAACCACACCAAGATGGCTGACACACATAGGAAGAGGGGCCACAGAGGTGATCCTGGTAACAGCTATGGAGCAGCAAGTCTCTTTGCTGTTAACTTCAGCCTTCTTTCTTTCCGATGGGTGCGTGCCGTCCTCAAAACAGCTCTGGTTTGGCAAAATAAACAATGGGAAAAAGGAAACAACCAACCCTTGCTGCATTACATTGCTCAGCCTTGAAGGAAAACACGCCTACTTCTAACTCGGGAAGTCTAGACAGTCTGGATTATGACTAAGAACATTTAGAAAGACCAATTTAGAAGAGCACGGTCTCCATCTTCTTACGCCTCAACTGCTGGATTTGCTTCCGCTCTTTTTTTTAAACCTTATTTAAGATGATCCAGTGGAATAATTAGGGAGGCGCTGAGGGGTGTTGCACAGAAGTTACAGCCTTTCGTGCCTCATGCAGCTTGGACCTGCCGGGGATTTCTTCTTCTGCTGCACTGGGGGTTTGGGCACGGAGCAGATCGGAGCGGAGCAGAAGGATCCATGACAACACAATTTCCTGAAAACTCTCCCAAGTGGCAAAGGGGCTGTAACAGCCGTGGGAACAGTGCCAGAGCCACAGACCAACACTAAATGATTCACTCATGGAGATGGGAAGCCAAAAAAAAAAACCTCCACAACTACTTGTTTTAAAAAATTCAGGCTTTTTTCCTACTGTTGGCTCTTGTTCCGCACGTGCTGAGCTCTAGACACGGGAACTTCGTGCGCTTCTGACGAGCCAAAATTAAAGCAAATGCTTGAAGCCCCGTCTCCCACCTCCTCCAGGACCTCTCAAAGGTGTCTTAAAGACAGAAGGAGGTTAAATAGCGTACATCAAAATCACACTTATAAAAGTTCCTTGGTTCAGAGCCTCTATTTGTACAAGAAAAGGCAATTGCAACAAAATAGAATATGCTTTTACTCATCAAATATGAGAAACACTACCGGTAACATATGTTTGTTCATTTTTTTCCTTTTCGCACAGCTTTAGCTACTGTAACTTGACGAATCTCCTTCCCTTTTTATAAACATTTGGTACGTTTTACAAAAAAAAAATTACTAACAGAAGGTTTAGCTAAATAATTGATACATGAATCCAGAACTGAATATTAAATGAATTAGATCTTGCTTCACACAGGCGCTACCATAACAGTAAATATCATCCACAAAGTAGAAAACATAATTCTGAAATCTCATCTGGGCAGAACAATAATTGAGAGTTTGTTCAGATACACCCCACATTTATATCCTAACAACGTGCCAAAAAATACAGATGTTCATCACAAGATGAGATAAAAGGGCGACTGCCAGAGACATAATGAAAATGCTCTAGTTTAATCTATTCATCCCAAGGTACACTGTCCAAGTGTTCCAAACATGCTTATTTTACTAATAATTCCAGAAAACTAGCAAAGATGATTATCTACTTCCACCCCCCAGCAAAGGAGTCGACTGTGAGGAACTAAGGATTAAAAAATGAAGGTAGAAAGTTGTTGTTGCTACTTCTAAATATAACAAACAAGGTAGGCAGTGGATGGCTAATGAACACAAATGGTGACTTCCAAAGCTGTGTATTTAGCCATTTGGCAACGTGACACGTCCAGCTCAAGGCAGTATGAAAGCCAGGACAGTAATTCATTTACTCAGAGGTATAGGAGGAATATTACAGAATTAATATGGGAGCTGGCTGTGAAATAGACTTTGTAGTTTGTACAGAACAGTTTAATAACACTGATTATTCAAAGTTTCCAATTTCCTTTGATTCTGAAATATTCTTAGCAAAAAGGTGATGTAACGGGCTCTGCGCTACACGGGTTGTCGTTAGTGAAGAGCAGTATTATACATTCTAATTTAAAATTAATCCTGAACTAAGTAACGACGAGGAGTCAGACATAAATTCTGAAGTGAAGCCTTTAGGATATAAAATGAAATAGCCAACCAAGCTCGCTGCTGAAAATTTCTAACAGATTTTATGGACGTAGCTGGAATAATATCATATACTTTTATTTGCCTGACTTGAAGCAAAAGGACATCCAATAATTGAAAGTATTTTAATTTAAACACTTTTCAAACAAGAAACCTATTGTGATTTAAGAACATTTTGTAAGTCATAAAACAGCCTCTGACAGAAGATAAAACCCAGTCTTTCTTTTTTTCACGCTCTTTGTTTGCTTTCCAGCAAGCCAGCTAATTGATTTATACCTCATTTTTCTAAAAGAGCTTTGGAAGAGCACTGAGAAATACAACGTTTAAGATACGTTTTGGCACCATCAGATAAATGGGTCTGTACAAAGGCAGCCAGAAGCCTTTATGTTGTTCACAGCTCCCAGAGGGGGAAAGACGTCTCCATGAATTTTACTAGCTCGGTCTAACTTCTCCCAGTGACGCCTCAGAGCTGATCTAATTCTCCACCTTCTGCTGCCCTGTGTTGCGGTTGCGTGGTGGACGCAGGTTCCTGCAGAAGGACATGGATTGCCTCTGTTCCATTGCTTGGGTTTAGGCAAATTTGTCTCCCGCTGGTCATTAAAAAAAAGGCTGTAAAATTTGCGCACGTTCGCGCAGCCCTGGAGGAAGAAAAGGCTGAGCGCAGAACGCGTGAGAAGGGTGGTCCCATGCCAAGAAGAAGGATGGTTACAGGATTAGCTGGAGCTCCTCAAAGCCTGTCTTAATCCCTTACACAACTGTGAAATCATGGGCATATTGCTCAGATGTTCTGGGGACCTGATGTGCCTGCATCGAGCAGAACAGCCTGTCCTCTGAGTCACGCTTCCCTTTCAAGAGCAAAATCATGCCATTAGTTGAGCTACAGAGCACCACCGAGTTAGAGGATTGCCTCCTGCCTCTAAAACCTGACCATCTGATGTTAGGTTAGAACGCTCTACATGTTACTCTGCTGGGCAAGGTGAAACCGTGCGGGTGCCTCCAGGATACTTCTTCCTTCACAGAGAAACAGAGAGAGTAATTTTGCAAGACTGCTGAGGTGAGGAGACCTGCAGTGACGAAGCCATTTCACCAGCCCTGACATTTCCAAGAAGAACTCAAAAGCTCTTCCTGCAAACTGCACTTGTTCTTGCATCCTACACCTCGGCAGGGCTTCATTGGCAAGCCCAACAAGGGGGTCAATGCATTTGTGTATCCTTAAACCTCTTTTATTTATTTCTCAAAGTGAATTACCTCAGTTGGATTAGTGAGCATTAAGATATTAATCTCTGTTGATCGACACTCTTTGAAACATAGCTTTTACTGGAAAGGAGAATGCAGCAAAACACTGAGAGCCGAAAACACAGCTGCGTGACATGGACTCTTCTAGGCTGATGTCCTGTTTGATGATGGCAACGTTGCTAATCCAGGGACATCTTTATCAAATGATTGCAAACAGTCCTTCTTTCTCTTTCCTGAAGAACAACAGCCCTTCTTCCCCCCCCGCCAAAGGCTCCTCTTCTATGTAATGGAGTAATGCCAACTTATTCTTTCTGGTTCGAAGTCTAGAAAGCTGAAATCTGTTTTGATGACTAGAAGGGTTCACTGACTGGAAAGCTGAACAACAGTTTTAAATTATGATTTTTTTTTTCATCAATACTCTGTAGAAATATAAACTCAACCCAACAAGAGATACGGGAATTACAGTGAAACCAAAAGTATCACAATAGAATATATAATAAAATCCAGGTACCATAAACAGAGGTCCCAGATTTTCCGAGTAAACATGATTAATAATTTTTTTTTTCCCTCTAGCTGGGGAAGGACACTATTTATATGCTTTAGAAGGGAAGGGTTTCATACAGGAACCTTCCTCCCTCTCATTTATACAGGGGGGTTTCTTTCTTTCAGCAGAAAAGTAAAAATGAAGCCTTTGCCACCAGCACGCTCACAAAGCTCTTTGGCACACCTCCTAAGGAGCGCTAATGCCGCTACCCTGAACTAATTCTGATCTAGGTAATTTGGCTTATTGCATTTCAAGGCAGTTTCAATTCGATAAAGTGTTCTTCCACTTATGCTAAATAGAAATGAGCTGTTTGTGAGAGGTGTTAAAGAGAGGTGCTTCACCTCTGCAGTATCTCCGTAATGGGTGATCGGAATCTTAAATACTATTTGAATTCACTTTGTTTATTAGAGGGCTCTTCCTCATGGAAGATTCTCAAAACTTGTAAAATGCTTAAGTGCAAGTTTCATAATAGCTTTGTCCTTTTTTATTCTAAGAATCGGCGGCAAGTCCCTTGGGAAATTCACACAGTCTTTATGTTGCTGGAATTTCCTATGAAGTTTTTGCTTTGCTCTTGCAATAAGTTTTCAGTAAGAATAAGTTTTCAGGAATTTATTTGGCAGTTTTCCTTGGATGTCTAACGCCTGTCTACAAGAGAAACTGATCATCAGGGGGATCGGAAGAAGATCTGGTTGAACATAAAGACTTCTGGGTTTTGTTTTTCTGGGTTTTGTCGCTACCCCAAACGTATTTGTGCCTGTTTTAGAAATGTCTCTTGAGTGCTGACCATGGCTGCACATCCTGAGAGCCCAAGGTCCAAGCACATATGACTGCTTAGGGCTTTCCTGAGAAGAGTGACTCTTTTTTGACAGATTTTTATCTTACAACAGGGATGCTTTTTAGCCCGCCAGCACCAAGGAGATATTCCCTCTCTGTCAGAGGACCACTGTATGGGTCTCCTTACTGTCATGGGGACCTCGATACTCTTTTAAGCATTAAAACTCAGAGCCATCAACATTTTTTGAAGCAAGGCAGATGAGAGTACCACGTACGCAACCCATCAGCTGCAAGTCCAGCGCAACGAGCAAAGCAAGAGCTAAGCCACCACTGGGTTCTTTCTTCTTCCCTGTGTAGATACAGCACAGGGAGGGAAAAGCCACCCAGGAGGAACGTGAGATGGCTGCCAGGAAAGCACAACGCTCCCAAGAGGCAAGATGGAAGCGAGAGGCTGTTTTGGTAGTGCTAAGGTACGTGGGCTATTGACCTGTCCATGGCTGACCTTCATTCCCCTGCTTGTGTCACTTCCATTCTGTTGCAGCCAACCTTGCCTCCTTTCAAAGAGAGGGTCTTTTGTGTGCTTATTAACACTATTAGCACTGGCTGTTTCCTAATTCTGGATAATAATTGAGAAACTCTAATTACGGTAATTACTATGCTCCTGGGGTGAGGTTTTATTTTTTATAATTATTTCTAGCAATTCTTTTTGGTAAATACTTTGTTATATTAAAAGCATAACAGACAAACCCGAGCCCTTGCAGCGCATTTATGTATGAGCCACCTCCACTGAATCTCACCAGAGCATTTCGCCATTTATTAATCAGGTATTACTGAATTTATTTTGCCTCAAGCCAAAACAAGGAGTGGGAGAGAGACTCCTGACAAACGATGTGACATGCCAAGTTTGATTCCGCCAACCAAGTATTAGCACCAGCCCAACAAGAGCAAAGATTGAGGTGACGGCAGGACGGCTTAATTGAATAGATACCAAATCTTCCCAATGTAACTCTTCAAGGAGGAAAAAAATGTTTCAATGCGTGCAAACATCAAAACACTTCAAGAAGCAGCGTGAGACTTTGGGCAGTACATGAGGACCTTGATCCAGTTCCCGTGGCTTTCCACAGAAGAAAGATCCAGCTCTGACTTTTGGAGTCCTCCAGAGCAGCCTCTTGGAATAAGCACAATGTTCTCTTGTGTCCATTTTCTGATCACCTCTACACTAGTAGAATAAAAAGTTTTGCTTCTTCTGGAATAATCCACCAGAAGAAACAATAATCTAAGTCTCTCAGGAAAAGATGTTGCCTGAAATTGCTATCTCCAGTTGCTCGACCACTTACAAACACATGCACGGAGGCCTCTTGCATTAATATAACCCAAAATACATTATTCTGCAATAGCTTGTGGTCACACTGATATATTTTTATGAGCCTTGGTTTTGCCTTTTACCTGTCAGCGTGTGGGTTGGAAAACTCTGATTCCTGCTAATCTTAACTAAAAACCACTTCATCATCCGTTACCAAAGAACTGTTCATGCAACCCAGCAATGCTTTTTCTAAATGACTGCGAGACCTCATTTAGATTTTTAATAAACAGTCACATTCTAATGAGGTCTTCATAAAACCGACTAAATATGTTTAGAAATCATTAGCTTAAATTACCAGTACAAAAGTCTCCTCGGGGAGCCCCTGCAGATTTTGTGATAAGGCTTCTGGCAGATGGATTGGTCTAACGGCGCGAGCGAGTTCTGGATTTCCACACCAGCAGCGTAAATGGGAGCGGGCTGGGTAACAGGCGACTAGATAAAGAGCTCGACGTCCCTCAGGTGGGTTCATTAAAGAGGAAAAACAATCACAACACATTTCCGTGCCATTTAAATACCAGGTGCACAGCAGTCTGCAGGTGCCAGGAACACTGACAAGGGTCCCTTGCTGCAACACGCGAGAGCTGAAAGGGACGCGTGGTTTTGACAAGTGTGCCTCAGATAATGACAGCTATTGGCAGCTGTACCCAGACCCTGCTGGAGGGTAATGCGGGGACCGAGTCATTTGCAGCAGGTGCTTGCATTAGGGACAGCCTCATGGTGATTCCACCATCCGCAATTAAAGCCGTCCTGATGCAGAATGCTCCAGGGCAAGCAGCAAGTTCCTAGCGCTGATTTAATGACTATCCAGCCAGCGCTGGTAAACAAATACACGTACACCCCCTCGATGGTTAATTCATGAAGGACGTGCACTGTGCGGCAAACATGTTAAATAGATGTTCTTCTTCCCTGGAAATGTAAAGCAATTTTTCGAGAGGTCAAGAGGGTTAAAACCCACAAAACAATAAACCCCTATAAATCTTATACCGGCAGCAGCAATTGAAATGGAAAGCCTCAAGGCTGGGAAGGTCACGAGGTTTGCCCTGCAGGAATGCTACCAAAAGGTCCATTAAAATCCTTACTAATCACGGTGGCACAGAGCTTGTGTTGGGGGCCGCGGGACAGATGGTGTGTTCGTAACGTGCCTCCATGTCGCTGGTGGTTCCAGCTCCGGGAGCCGGGCAGAAGCACCGGCAGAAGAGTGACTGCATTGTTCCTAGGATCTCGTTTCCATCAAAAGCTCATTTCAGTCCCCGCTCTCTGATCTCACCTATGCTGGCCTCCAGAGGAACCGAGAACAAAGCCATTTCTACCACCGGCAGAAACAACAAAGCCGCTGATCCGTATCCCACTGGGACCCTCACACCCTGAAGACATCTCCATGGTGGCACAGACCGGTGCGTAGCTGAACGGTGTGAGCTGGCACCAAGGCTGGCATCTCCCCGGCTCAGTCCTGACAGCTCGCTCTAATTGACACTTTCAAATACCGACTTCAGGAAAGGAGTGTGTGGTTTCCTGCAGAACGCTGTTTTTTGTTCTAAGGGTTGTTTATCCATACCCTGACAACAACCCTTTTAAAGTTGTGTGCTCGGGTACTTATCAATGTGTATAAAGCTTTAATGAAGAGCGGTTTGCTGGAGAGCTTCTTGCTCTTAAAATTCCATCTGGTTTGAATCAATGTGTGACCATCCAACTATTTCCACCTTCCTCCTCGCTCAAGGGAGGGAGTTGTTCAAGCAGCCTCCACGATCCTGATTTGTCTCTGCAATTAGCCGTACAAGTGTCCCTGCAGCAGGCGTTAATTGCAGTCACAAATCCCATCTTTTTTATATCTAAAAATAATACTGGCACCCGATCTGTTGGCAGGCTTAGGCATGCAGGTATCTGAACGCTGGGATTTATATTAACAACTGACAAAGGACCTAAGGAAGAATAAAGGGCGACTGTAGGACTGGACTTGCTAAAAAGGAGACGAGACCCGACACTCTGACTCACACCACACGAACGGGGCTCTCTCCTCATGCGAACACCACAGGGCAGAGGGGTTCCAGCCACTCCCCCAGCGTGAAGTTAAAGGCATCTCTTAAAACCATGTGGCTCACACCAAGAGATGTGCACTTGACTTCTTAATTTCAACACTTCGATTTACACTAATTGCGGCAGTTGCAATAAAAACAGTGGGTTTTGTGGTTTGGGTTGGTTTTTTTTCCTCATTCCAAATGAAAGCTATATGCCCAGTTCCCAAGCCAATGTTCTTGGAAGAAACATCCCAGATGAGAACTAAGACACCAGTACGTAGCCAAAGCAGTAAATTAAAAGACCCAGTTACTAGTGGTTGCGAGAAACAAAGAAAATGGTTCCATTCAGTGCTTGCCGAAAACAAAATTAACCATACTGACTTGAGTAGGAGGCCTACTTTAGATGTTATCAAGCAAAGAAAGAAAAGTACACAGTATCAACCAGGTGAACTCAAGCCTTCCTTTACTACACAGTTCCTGAAGAAGACCTCCTGGGCAACAAACTCAGGATACGAACAAGTAAAGCCAATTTTTTCTGGTTTAGCCCAGAAGGCTTACAGAAGGAAGACCCAAACAAACCAGGTTGATTTAGACCAACAGACGATGAAGAAGGTGCAATTTCATAGTTCTAACTACTTTTCTCAGAAATCTGTTTCAGAATTACTCCCCCCTGGCCTCCCTTAAAAAAAACCTAGATGCCTTCAGACCTTGTTCTGTAACCAGTTCCCCAGTTTCCCTTCATTGAAAGGGTATGTCTGAGCTACATACAGATCCGATGCTCTTACTCGTTGGCAGTCTCTGCAGGCTGTGTTGTGCAGAACGTGGCTTTATCAGACACTTTTTCATTGTGCTATTGTTATCAAAGCCAAGCATCCGAGGCATGTTTAAAAATAATTGATAATGAACCTCTTAGCACAGGCGGTCATAAATATTTTATGTGCGATACTCAGCATAAAAGCATCTTGTTGGTCTGCTCTTTCATTTCCAAAAGCAAACACCTTGGAAGTCTTTCATCTTTTTTAAAGTACAAAAATCACTTACCCTTCCCACTTCGACGAGATTAGTAACCATGATTATGCTGGCTGTGTTTTCATGCCATACCATTCTCCAGAAGTCATAGATTGTCTCCTGCATTGGTCCTGGAACAATAAATCAAAGGAAAGGTTACTATCTGAAAGTCTCACGATTGGAAGCTTGTCTCTGGGGAACTTTGAGAAACCACGACTGCACACATATATTCATATCACTATCATCGCATTTTTCAGTCAGGGTCCATTTCTTTTCCGTCATGCCACCTATCAGCACTTAAATATTTCTCCCCTGAAATAGTGCTCTGAAAAGAAAGTTAGTTTTCCAGCATTTGGGTATTTATCTCTGTAATAACCCGAAGTGGAATTATAAAAAATGGATAACATTACTCTTAACGACTGGATGATAACCCAGGGAAGGTGTATTTGGAATGAAACGAGCCTCCCTGGACTATGTGGCCTTTCCTGGTTTCCAATATTTTTCTTAGTATATACTTATCAAATTACCCCAGCTCCTAAATGGTACTTCCTGAGGTGAGACAGAAGTTACAGTTCTGTGCTGCAGTACATCACTTTGCAAATCAGTGGATAAAGCGGTGAAGAACCCTTGGCGTGCAGCCATGTCCTCTGCAGCCCTCTCCCCAACAACCTTCTGGGGAACAAAGCCACTGCTTTAAGATCACTGAAACAATATGAATAAACAAATGTAAAGTACTATCAGGTGCCTTAGACAAAACACTTTCTTTTACCTCAGGTAAAATACTATCAAGTATCTTACAGATTGCCCAGAGAGGTGGTCGCTACCCCATCCCTGGAACCATTGCAGGTGAGGTTGGCCGGGGCTCTGAGCAACCTGCTCTAGTTGCAGATGTCCCTGCTCCCTGCAGGAGGGTTGGACAATGACCTTTAAAGGTCCCTTCCAACCCAAACCAGTCTGTGATTCCACGACTGTAAATTTAACATCCGTACTGAATCCATTACTCAACTGCCGCACCGCAGTGAGCAATTAGTGGCTTATTTAGAAGAACGCCTTAAATCAGCTAACTGGAGGATGAACGGAGGATGTATTGGCCTATATGTTCCTCTAGTGAAGAAACCAACGCTTAAAGCATTACAAACCCACACACTGACAGATCTGGGTAGTCTGGCACCCATGTTTTGGTACTTTGAGCTCCCTTTGAAAAATAAAATTTTCACTCTGCAAGTCACGTACTAAGTGAAAAATGCAGTAATATATTATTACTATATTACCATGGCAGGGCGGTGGGACTATATGATCTTTGAAGGTCACTTCCCACCCAAACCATCCTGTGATTCTATGACTTTGTGATTCTATGGTACTATAGGCAAGTCATAACCAACTCACCAGGCAAATAACATCACAGTTATGATGTAACTTACTTAGAACTCAAGTTTAAGAAAGAGGATGGTAGGCTTAAACTTTTGATTTTTTTTTAAATTTATTTTCAGCAGTTTTAAGGGATAATTCTATCTCCATAAAGTGCACAGACAACTTAAAGAAGTTATGTATTCTCCCCCTTACTTCCTCTGCTTTTAAAAATGCTGCACATATAGTTAGTTTCACAGGTTTCCCTGTATTCACTCAACTTGTCTTCTACTTTCTTGGTTAGTTCACGCAACAGGAGAAAAAACCATTTAAAGCAGGAAGCTACGACTGTTAGAATACAAGAAACGTCAGAAGGTCTCAAAGTAGAAATCACAGCAGAATTGAAAAGCTACAGCTTCTGAAATTACCAAATTCAAGTGGTGGCTGCAAAACTAGAACCTTTGGGTTTTTTTTTCTTTTAATTCACAGCACAGAACAGTTGATGCCTTCGTGAGATTTCTGAAGTATGGCAAGAGTTAAATCACTCTCCACCATTTGTAAATCTACAGTAAGTGTTTTACTTCTGTGGAAGTGTCCTGGATATGTAATACAGACACGGTCCAAGCCTTGCACGTCACAGTAACATAATTAATAGACATTATAGTGAAAGTTTTGGTTGCTTGTGTTTTAATGAGGAAGGTTTTAATACAGGTTTTTCAGCAATTAAAGTCACAACAGCATTAGAAAGGTTTTGGGCTAACCTCTCATACTGGTAAAAGGAAGGAGACTATTTTACTCGCTGTAGGAAAATACTATCTCTGTATAGCTCCTTCCTTTCTTCAAATCTCAAAGAAGTACTCAGCAAAATTATTATTATTATTGCTATCATCTTCGAAGGCCTGTAGCTAAAAAAAGGATTAGGGAAAGGCAGTTTTCCACAGAGCCGTGTCCTGGAATGAGTCTGCGCATTCTTGAGGTGTGATTAGGATTATTTAAGATTGATCAAGGCCAAAAAATACCAACTCTATTGCTTCAAGAATCCTTAATGGAAAAAATCAAAATGGTTCCGCTGCATTCTGTCACCACAGGGTTATGTGATGTTTCCAGGTTGTTCATCTGAATATGTTTTCGTAAAGCTGGAGGAAAAGTGAGAACAGATCTTCTGTCCACCCAGCCCTCTTCTCTTCCCAAGAAGCCAGAATCTTTGAGAAACTGAGGAGCAATGTAGCAAGCTTCTTTCTTTATCATTTCAGTTTCTTTCCCACAGATTCACTTGAGATACAAGATGCTTGGTCCTACTTTGTAACAGTCATTTCTTTTTGACAGCTCTGGGATAACCTGCAACAGTTTATTCCTGATTGTTGGGGGTTGGACTTGATGATTTGGGGGTTGGACTTGGTGATCTCCAGAGGTCCCTTCCAACCCCTAACATTCTATGATTCTATGATTGGTTTGTTTTTTTTCTATAGACAGCACAATTGTCTCATGATTTAAAGATACCTACATTTCAGATCCTGAAACTGCAAATTAGGACTGGGGAGAGATTCTCAACAATAATTTCTTCCTAAAGATTTTGATTTGTCATTCTTCATATATATAAAAAAAGATAAATTATTATGAGAAAAATAAATCCTTAGAAAAAAGTAATAGCATTTTTCAGGCCAGAAGAAGAGCCGAGCTCCAACAAGTCTTTCAAGCTTGATTCCAAACGTTCTTCTAGAAGAAACGTCCTGCAGTGCTGAGGACGCTCTTCTCAATCTTACTGTCCCAAAGATAAGGCATTCCTAGCTAACAGGGTTCCCTGCTCTCCTCAAGTATTTTCTTCCTCTCCAGTCCTTACATGTAGCCTCCAAACTTCTTTCACGTTCAGGGCACTGAAAGGCAAAAAAAACAAACCCAACCCAACACCCAAAACCCTACCTTAAAGTCTCAGAAAGTAATTCTTTTCTACCTCATTTTTCTTTTCTTCTTGACATTTTTCAAATTATTTTCTGACATATGAATAAATTATTACTTGTCTCCAGCCAGAATTGAAAAGCATTAGAGGCCAGGTAGGGCTGGAGGATTTATTGTCATGAAGAACTGAGTAATTTGATTCCAGCGACTCGTGGTAGGGAGAGAAAGAGCCTGTAATTGTTCTAAGCACCAGGTTAACAGATGTGTGCACAATGGGCAGGAAGGTTACTCTCAGCAGCTGCCCCATCGCGGGAGGAGAAGGTCTGAAGAGAAGGTGCTGTGCAGCCTAAGAGTAAGCCTGTGGCGTACCCCATTAGCTACACAATATAGTAGTGGGGATCAACGATTTCTGCTGTGAGAAGAAAGAAACCAACAACACACTGCAACCAGAAGATGAAAAGCAAAGGAAAAAAAATAAGGAAAAGAACTCAACCCTCCAAACCCCAAGCTAATTAAATGCATTACTGAAAAAACTCAAACAGAAAAGACTGGTTGTATCTATCACAACCATTAGCTGGATTACCAGTAGTGGCTAGTTGCTGCTCTGGGAATGCAAACACATTAGGAAACAGAGAATCACGCAGCTTTTCCGAATGGCTTAAACTCTTCCCAAGCTGCTTCTGTACTCAGAACTTTCTACAGCATCTATTTCTGCTCGTTACTGGGAGACCCAGTTCTAACCACTGGTATTGCTACTGGGCTACGCGATCAATTTGAACATGATAAGCTAGCCCAGAATGCTGGAAAAAGCATTCAGACACAGGAAAAGAAAGCAGACACACCAAAGAAACAAGTAAAAATCCGAATCCTGCAACGTCCCCAGCACTTACTCAGATGGGACTTGTAAATCTACGGGTCATTTATCAATTCCTAGAAAAGCGAGCAGCTTAAACAAAGAACAAATCGCTTCTAAAACCTTTTTCGAGCGTGGAATGTCAAATCCACAAGCTGATGTTTGGTCCACCCGAGACCAATTCCAGTGATAGATAGGAAAGCTAGAAATGTGCAGAAAATGAACAGATACCTTAAAGCTCCACAGGCTCCCCAGGGACAGTGCCTGGGCAGTGGTAGATGATAGCAAGTGTTGACAGAGGCAGCCGACTGACAAGACACAAGACTTCTACCTGCAGCAGTTAAATTCCATCTTGAAGAGAGTGCAATAAACCTCCTGGGAGTCAGTAGATGCGTCCACCCCGTGTGAGGAGGTGGTTATAGAATGGTCCCCTCACCTAATTTACTACAGTTTCCAGTAGTAATGATAATTGTCTTCACTTTTTACTGAAGCAAAGCTTGCTGCTTGGTATTGTGACTGCTGCAACGTGAGTAATCAAGGACAACTAGATAGTAGGCCTGTGTGGAGGGAGCTGCATTTTCACCTTATTCTTTACTATGTATGATCCCTTCAAAATGAACTTGAGATAACAGCAAATGTTCTCTTAATAACAGATATTTAACAGGGGTTTCGTTTCTGTAGCAGACTTGGGAGGACTATAATTAAAGCGTTAGAAGCATCCAGGTTATTTGACCTGATTCTTTTCCATCACTGTTTTTTTGACACCTTAAAACACATGTATTTGGGTAGCTGTTGGTGAGTGGTGGGTCCATATGGTTTAGGGACGTCTTGACCGGTTTAATCTTGGACTTAAAAATTACCGACAGTATTTATCAGAGAAATTGTGCCTCTGAAAACATACTCTTGTGTAAGATTTGATAGTCAGTTTAAGTGTATATATTATGGTAGAAAACAAATGTCTACACCTATTTTGAGAGAGGTTATTGCAGAAAGGCTGCTTGGTCTCTGCCTGAGATTTTTAAGTGTTCACAGCAGAACTTTGTCTGGACTTCGCTGGCCTTCACGGAGGCACTAAACACTTAGGAACTCCTGGAAGGGTGAGTGAAAGTTAAATGCCTACTACCATGGCTATGCAACAAGCATATGGTGAAGACTGCTCCTGACAAATCAGATTATGAGCAACTGAGCAGATCTTCAAAGTGTCTTCCATTCAGAAACCAGCTCACCCGTGGAGGGTGGAGATGAGCGAGAATTCAGCCATACTGCTGTGTGGCTATGACAATGTAATTACAAAAAAATACCAAGCTAGCAGTTCATCCTGCCAGTTGTCCTCACCATGAGAAAGACATGGACCTAGTGAAGCAGGACCAGAGGAGGCACCAGCAATGATGGGAGGGCTGGAAGCCCTCTGCTGGGAGGCCAGGCTGGGAGAGTTGGGCTTGTTCAGCCTGGAGAAGAGAAGGCTCCAGGGAGACCTTCTTATGGCCTTTCAGAACAGAAAGGGGTCTGTCAGAAAGATGGGAACAATCTCTTTGGTAGGGCCTGTTGTGACAGGACAAGGGGTGATGGTTTTAAACGAAAAGAGAGACATTCAGACTAGAGAGAAGGAAGAGATTTTTGATGCTGAGGTTGTTGAGAGCTTGGCCCAGGTTGCCCAGAGAGGTGGTCGCTGCCCCATCCCTGGCACCACTGCAGGTGAGGTTGGCCGGGGCTCTGAGCAACCTGCTCTAGTTGCAGATGTCCCTGCTCAGTGCAGGGGGATTGGACGAGATGACCTTGAAAGGTTCCTTTCAACCCAAGCCAGTCTATGATTCTGTAATAGTTGAGTAAATCCGTGCAACTGGGGTCTATCACTTTTTTTATAGTATGTAATTTTAGATAGAAAGATCAAGACATCTTATTTTTTAAATGAAAAAGTGGACTCTAACATTACACCCACAAGTCTACACCCGGGCATGCAAAGACGTGTCCAGTTTTGCAGAGCTGCTGCCTAGTGTCGAGCTTCCCATGAGGTGACTGGGAGGCTGACAGAAGTGAAGACCTGGTCACATAACCATTCTCCTGCAAATTCCTGTTGATAAAATCTTCAGCACGTTGCCTTATTGAGTAGGGAAAAAAAATGTATTTCAGTTAAGGGAGATGTTCCCTTGCCTGCAGTCAGTGATATTTATACTTAAAAGTAACATTTGGAGTTGGACTAGATGACCTTTAAAGGTCCCTTCCAACCCAAACTCTTGTATGATTTAACTGCAGTTTTTTACATAACTAACTTTTTGTGAAATGGTGTTTTGTTCTTTCCTCCAAATTCTAGCATGGTTAAAATAACATAAGCACTTACAGAATATCACTGACTGGCACAACATTAGTAACGCTGTAATTTTGCTTCCTCCTGTGAATTTCTCTGTAAATTATCCCACTAGCAGCTTGTCTGTCCCATTTCTGAAGTTCATTAGGAAGAGGAGAATTCTTAAACTTTTAAATCAATTAGCTTGTAGACTGTTCTCCCAGTAATTCTTTTTTTTTTAATCTCTGGTTTTACAGTTTCATGTATATTTTGAGCAATTTCTCTGATGTAATGGGTCTGGGGACTCCACCACTGCCCTGGGCAGCCTGGCCAGGGCTTCACAACCCCTTCAGTGAAGAAACTTTTCCTCTTGTCCAAACTAAACCTCCTCTGGCACAACTTGAGGCTGTTTCCTCTTGCCCTATCACTTGTTCCTTGGGAGAAGAGACCAACACCACCTGGCTCCAACCTCCTTTCAGGGAGTTGGGGAGAGTGAGAAAGTCTTCCCTAAGCATCCTTTTCTCCAGGCTCAACAGCCCAAGGTCCCTCAGCTGCTCCTCACCAGCCTTGTGCTCTAGACCCTTCCTCAGCTGCATTGCCCTTCTCTGGATGTGCTCCAGCCCCTCAATGTCCTTCTTGGAGTGAGGGGCCCAAAACTGCCCCCAGGATTCAAGGTGTGGCCTCCCCAGTGGCCAGTCCAGGGGAACAACCCCTGCCCTAGCCCTGCTGGCCACACCCATGCTGATCCAAGCCAGGATGCTGGTGGCCTTCTTGGCCACCTGGGCACACACTGGCTTGTCTTCAGCTGCCTGTTGACCAACACTCCAGGTCCATTTCCACTGGGCACTTTCCAGCCACTCTTCCCCAAGCCTGGAGCATTGCAGGGAGTTGTTGTGAGCCCAACTGCAAGACTTGGCATTTGGCCTGGTTGAACCTCATCCCATTGGCCTGGGCCCATTGATCCAGCCTGGTCAGATCCCTCTCTAGAGCCTCCTGACCCTCAAGCAGATCAACACCACAACCAGATACAAATAAACAAAGCTGTGGATTAACGTCCATCATGGCTGGTTCCTTACACGTACCTCAAGCTAGCAGGCAACCCAAGCAAGGAAGCATGGGGCTGGAGCTACTCTTATGTGAGGTATCGAAAAAACCCTCATGTCAATGTTAAACCTTATTGTAACTTATTCTTCCTCGGTAGCAGACAGAGAGGAGCTGCTTGTTTGCAGAGGCAGCAATTAGCTCATAGCCAGGTAAGAAAGAACACCGTTCTGTAAGCAGGAATTCTACCACAGTTTAATTTACAAACAAAAACCCATTCGCTTTCTCCTAACACTACTTTGAACCCAGGCTTCAGAGTATACCATGTACATCAAATATATGCAGAATCTATACTTGAGCTGCAGCCAGTCCACCATTTATTTTTTTGGCCTTTTGCAACAATACCACCTCACAATACAAAAACGCCCCAGAAAACAGCAGGCAGCAACACTACTCCCTAAGCCGCCTCGGCTACACTCAAGGGGGTTAATCAGGACCGAGCTGTGAATTTAAAATGTGTTTTTCATTATTCCCTCACTTTAGATGGATTGTCAATAAGAAACAGATCTGACTGAATCTCGTTAGCTTGACATTTCAGGAAAACGCTGCTTAGAAAGCAAGCTGAAATGCTTCACTGGGACAAACCCTGTCCAGCGCAGCCACTGTTCTGCTGGTTCAGCCATCACCATTTTATGCTGCCCTCAGTTCCCTGGTCACACAGGCCAACACTGAACTCAGCAACAGCCCCTCACAAGTCTTCTTGCAGACAGTCCTGCCAGAGGTTCCTGTGGTGCCAGCATCGCCTGCTGGACACAACAGACAGAGATGGCTCCTCAGGGGCCCTTCACATGGAAGGACACTACTGAGAGAGCTCAGCAAGATGCAACCAGCCCCAACAGAAGCCACACCCAACAGGGAGCTCCTCCAACTGATCAGCTCCTGGTTTATAATCCTGGCGTCACCTACCACCCCAACCATGACCACCTGGGTGAGGGTGGAGCCACAGAGACACAGGTGGGCCAGGTTCTGCCTCTGCAACATGAAGCCAACAGAAACAACAAAACATTCTGCTGGGTTGTGACTCATCCACAGGTCAACTCCAACTTGGGGCCCATAACTCAGGCCCCAGCACTTCAGCCACCGGCAGCATCGAGGCTTTCGGCTGCAGCCTTTGTGCAGGGAAAAGCACAGCCCTCTCTCATTATCAGCCAAGGGACAGCACAGGGAATAGTAACTGCCTGATTTTCAGGCACAAATTAAATCCTACCTGCTTGGAGCCGGCCAGCCAGCGAGCCCGGCTGCCTGCACATTACTCTGTGTGAAAATTGCCTTTCAGAAAATGAAATTTTCAAAGTGCTTTCAAGTCCCATTAGCTTTCAGCGAGGCTTAGATTGCTAAGTGACTGAGGCACACGTGGACATTTTACCCACCGCTCCCACGAGGCTGGCTGGCTTCCCCGAGCACCTCTTCCTGCGCTTGGAGGACTCAGCATCAGACTTTTCCCAGGATGATGGCAAGGAGGGGATGCACCTGTAAACGCTCCATCTCTTTCCAAATGTAAAAAGAACATCAAAATATTTGATCCGTAACATGCCGTTTGCAACGTACAGTAGCGATGAGCCACAGCCCTATGGTTTTATGGAATATATACATATATATATACACACAGCTGGCTAAAATACACAAACCCCTCCATTCTAAATCCCCAAACTTCCCCTGCGTTGCTTGTTTAATACAGAGATGCTTAAAAAAAGATATCCTTTGAGTAACGACAAAACCGATTACCACAGAGAAATTTCTTCTTTAAAATTGCTCATTTCCACAAAACCAGATAATCATAAAGTGGTTTTAATCTGTTCGGAAATACTGATTTTCTAAGTGCGTGTATGTGCACCTGCACAAATGGCTAGAGAGGGATCATTTCTCTCGCTGGCTTTTCCTCTGATATTCTTCTGCAACGATTCTGTGCACAGCCAGAAAGTTTTATGGGGATGCGTTATTTATTTGTGGGAGTCCACAGCTGGTCTGAGGACTCAGAGATGGACTTTAGCCTTGAGCAAGACAATGATGTTTCCCTGAAAGAGCCCGGGAAGCCCTGAGGCTGAAGAGTCCCAGGGAGTGAAGGAGATAAGAGACCTCACGAGCAAACTCCACAGAACAGCAACCTGGCAAGAAGTCAGCGGTCGCAGTGGGAGGAACAAGAAGAATAACAACCAATCAGCATGTGTGGGGAGAATGGACTGAGCTATCCTACAATAACGAGAGCTTGAAGAGTATGTGTTACCAATTAGAAATTGTTGCTAGGTAAATGATGTGCACAATGTAACCAATAGCGGAATAGCTTGTACTGCGTGCTATGCCAAAGAGATTATAAAAAAGCGATGTTTTACTAAATAAACGGCTTTCACTTATCACATTGATCATGGCGTGATTGACCCGAGCTCCTGCATTTATTCTCTGGAATATTATCCAGCATTTTCTTTATTGATACAGATCTAACCAGGCAGGAAGAGCGCACATCTCTATGCATTATTTTTGTCCGCATTACGGTACCATCTAGAAATCCCAGTCCGGGGCTGGAGCTCCGTGACACATGAAATGCCCGCGAATACGCAAAAGGTGTTTGTGCCCCTCGCAGTCACAATCCAGACATACCTTGAGAGACAACAAGAAGCAAGGGAGGCTGCGAATGAGCTGAATGGGCTTAGTATAATACACAGCAGCCACAAAATGCCAGCTCGGCGAAATCTCACCTGTCCCTGCTCCGCATTAGCATTGCCACCGCGTTCAGAAACAAGCCATCGCTGCACTTAAATATATTGTAAAGCCCGAGACCGAACTGTATTTGTGCACTCTTGGCAGGTGCTATTTAAGACATTTTTATAACACTACAGCTAAAGCTACCAGCTAACTTTCCGTCTAATAAAGTGTTACACGCGTATTGATTGACATTTCTCCACGGCTAAATTTCCAATACGCGCTCGGTTTGTTCCGTATCAACAAAATAAAATGAAAATGTCAGGCGGTTTCCCGAAGAATAAATAGCACGTACCCGTAACACCTTCTGACTGCTCACAGCAGTGCTGCAGGCTGGGAACAGAGGAACTGGCAGCACAGAAGTGGTCCAGGTTTATCCAGGTAGGCTGAGATTAGGCAAAGCTGAAGGCAATAAAAGCTGTGTGCATGGCACTGCCGGCCATGTATGGACCATCATGCCGTTCAAGAAAGCTGCTTTTTCTGACCTTAACTGCAGGAATTTAAAAATCCCCCACAAAACAATGTAGTAGTTTCTCTCTATGGCTTGCAGACATTTAACTGTTTAATTACCATCAAGCATGCGGGGAGAGCGGTAGGTGACTCGTCCTGGAAAGTGAGGTAGCAGGTCCACACTGATTCAGATCAAACAGCAACCTGAGGTATCAGCTCTCCACCGGAGGTCACAGCTCTGACTGAAGGCTTATTCAAGGAGCCCAATGGTTGAACCTCAACGGTCTTGCCGAAACCACCCCAACAGAAAGTGTCAGTGTGGCCAAATCAATGTTTTTCAGTAAGAAAGCAGGTTTGGTTTCTAATTTGTACGTTCTTCTCAGTAAGGTGATTTGCATCATGGAAATACAAGCACCTATTAATCACGCATTCTAAATAGCCCATCTGAGCTTGGGAAGACAAATATGGAATTTATTCTGTAAAAAAACATGCTGCCTGTAACACTTCCAGCTCAAAAATCTTCGTTAATGGACTTGTTGGACTGGGTTCTTCATACCAACTTGTAATGCAGAATCAATTTTGATGATGCATGAGAAGTTTAAGATCATTTTATCCCCTTCAGTAGAAGGCTCCTTAGGGAAATGGACAAAAGAACCTAATTAGTCTTTCCCATTTCTACTTTCTATTTTCATGTTGAGTCAATCATAAGCATCAGGATGTAATAAAATCATCACTGTTCTCTAGTTCAGAAATACGAGTTCATTTTGGCTACTTGTTTCTTTTATTTTTCCCCAAGGACCTTATTGTGAAGGAACGTTGCTCATGCTCGTGAGTAAGACATTCAGATGCTGGATTTTTTAAAGTTGTGCTGGGAGTTTAAGTCCATTAACGTGAACAAACAAGGTAATTTAGTCTACATTAAAGCACAAGTAAAAATGCTAGAAAAACCAAATTTGGCATAATTTATTATCCTGACAGGTATTTCATGAGTGAGATTTATCACTCAGAATGTACTTTTCTATTTAAGGCTGGAGAACCTTGGTACATTCATTTCTTCCTCAGTCATAGAAATAGTCAGAATCAAATATTAGTCAGATCAAGATACGTGTGGAGGTTATTAACAACTGAATATGTACTGGATATTTTTCCTGTTAACTTCAAGATAATTACGGTAAAAACTAACTCTGCATGGCGACAGATTCTCTTGGCACTGTTATCTATTGCTATTTTTGGGAGCACATTGGTTATTTTCACCACTTGAAGTAGCAAAGGGCAACACTCACCTTTTAATTCTATTTTTTATTATATTTTATAGGAGACTGCAGTATCTGATGCACACTGTAAACAAGGAAAACCATCCTAACACGCAAAGCGTTGTTGTGCTTAGTACGTAGTAACATGAGCATGGTTGAACAGAATGAGGTTTAGCAGCAGCAGAGGGAATCTCCACAAAGTCTACATCTGAATATGCAACTGCATGGAAGAATACAGAAGGACAGGGAAAGAAATTAATCCAATAAGCCCATATCTTTTATTTATTCCACAGACAGTGCTTCAGAACCACCCAGAATGTCCTGTGCATTGGCGGCCATATCAACATAGAGATTTCAGTTGCCGCCAAAGGGTGAGAATAGAGAAAAGATGATGGGTCTCAAAGATGTGGACATGGGGACAAGACAAAAAAAAAAACCTGCCTTGTTTGTTTCTTGATACATTTGTTTCTGAAATACATTCTGTTTGTAAATTTGCTAAGCTTTTTTTCACAAAATGAGAAGGCGAAAAGCCGCCTCACACCTGCTGCCAAGATTCCTCCGGGCTGATGAAGACCAGCTGGAAAATAAACCTCACAGAAGAAAAGATGCTTTGACTACATGGTTTTCATGACAAACTGCGTTTCTCTGCTCCCTGTCCTGCTTTAGCTTTAGGCTCCGCTGACTGACAGGCATGTTACCAGTACTCCTTCCAGAATACCAGGTACCTTCCCCACCAAGTCAACGTTATGGCTGATCCTTTATCGAGCACGGAGTCATCAAACATCAGCTCTTCATAATTCTCACCCCTCAAACTTACAGCCACGTGAGGTACACTTGTAAGGCTGATGTTGTGTATATCTTCCCTTGGACAAAAATCAGGTTTTAATCCAGGTGATAAGGAGTCTGAGCAGCAAACACACTAACACATGGCCACCTTCCTTTCTGAAAGTTCTTTTTTTCCAGAACATTTCTGAATGTTCTTTTCTGAAAGTGTGTTTGGTTCACAAGGACAGTTTGCTCAGCTCTTGAGGTTCAGGGAGATCATTACTCCCTTCTTTGCAGGACATACTTTGCAGCTGCATTTTTTAAGAGAGGACAAATAACATTACTTTTCACACACTCTTCCATTTTCTACAACACAACCTTGAAACATTTCCTTTTGCCTGATTCACCTTAATTAGTCACTCATTTCTCTTACTTCTTAATTCTGATATGCAAACGTCCATTGCAGCTATTCTAGACTGAGTTCACAACTAGGAAATCAAACCAAAATCTTGCCTTTGAGATACAGAGATCTATATACGCTCTGAAGAGCTTCATGTCTGATTCCCTGCTGCTCAGTCCTTGCAGGGGGGAGGATAGAAGCCTTGCTTTTTCTTCCTTTGTGGCTTTGACAAGGGACTACAGAAGAATCACGGGTTCCTCAAACTGTCGTTTCACAAGCAAGTGAAAGAACAGCCTGCATGGGATGTGGGAATTTATATTAGCAAATAAATACGAAACAATTATCCAGTATCATTTCTAGAGCTTGCTTGTACTTCCCAAGAATTTCCAAAGTTTTATGAAAAGCAGGCACATATTTTGTACAAAATAGAGCCGCATACACGTGAAGAAGAATGCAAATAGCTCTACCCAGTAATGAATCCATCCACAATTTTCCAACAGTGCTCCTGTTTCACTTGGTCTACGCACAAAGATTCTGAGAAGTGACACAATGCAACAGAGCCTAAGCCAATGTTATCTGTTGGAAAACCATGATAGCTCTGCATCTATGGCCTTCTACACTGGGTGGAAAGTAAAAGGGCCGTCTTATTCCCTCCACAGAGAAAACTACCACGCAGCTAAAGACATAGACAGAAAAATATAGGAATAAGGAAAACGGTGAAAGATTACTGTTCTAACACAGTTACCACTAAAATCTATTACAAACAGAGAGGCAGAGAGAAACTCTGCTATTCCCATAGAATCATGGAATGGCTTGGGTTGAAAGGAACCTTCAACGGTCATCTAGTCCAACCACCCTGCACTGAGCAGGGACATCTGCAACTAGAGCAGGTTGCTCAGAGCCCCGGCCAACCTCACCTGCAATGGTGCCAGGGATGGGGCAGCCACCACCTCTCTGGGCAACCTGGGCCAGGCTCTCAACACCCTCAGTGTCAAAAATGTCTTCCTTCTCTCTAGTCTGAATCTCCCTCTTTTAGTTTAAAACCATCGCCCCTTGTCCTGTCACAACAGGCCCTGCCAAAAAGATTGTCCCCAGCTTTCTGACAGGTCCCTTGAAGCCTGAAAGGCCACCAGAAGGTCTCCCTGGAGCCTTCTCTTCTCCAGGCTGACCAAGCCCAACTCTCTCAGCCTGGCCTCCCAGCAGAGGGCTTCCAGCCCTCCCATCATTGCTGGGGCCTCCTCTGGCCCCGCTCCACCAGGTCCATGCCTCTCCCATGCTGAGAACTCCAGAGCTGGAACCATAATGTACCATACAGTGGTTAAAAACCGTTGACATTGATAGCTACCAGTTTTTACTACACAGTGTACCTTTTTATCCTCAACATGAGTAACAGTACCAACTTTTAAAAGATGCTCAAATGTTGTAATTGTTATCATCAGCCTTTGGTGTGAAACGGTAGTAAGAGAGCCCTGGTGAATTTGTCACATGGCTTCTCTTGGGTGTATCACTTCCATATGTAAAGTGTCTATTACTCCTGTACGCATTTGGGTGTGGGAAAAAAGAAAGTTCTTTGCCATTTGTCACCACTAGTACAAAGCAGCTGAAGGGCACGTTTCAGAAAGCCTCGCCTATTCAACATAGTACTTAAGAATGGGTGTATCTCCTTCACTGAAGACAGGTGGCTTCAACCTCCTTTTTAACGGTTTGATGATTCAGAAGAACAGCATCAAACACAGCTGAATCTTCAAGATGAATACAGGTGTATAGAATTCCATCTCTTTCGATATATACCCCAAGAAATCAGCCTGACTACCTGCAAGAATGACAGCATATACACAGCTGAAGAATGGTGTAGAACTACCTTGCTTTGCTGCTTTTCAATTCTCCCCGAAGTAATTTCAAATGTTCATTTTCATCTGGAGGCTAAAACCAAGGCAGCAGAAGTTTCTTTGTATGAAGGAAGTGTGGAGCTTCCACACCGTTGTAGTTCTGACAACTTTTTGCAATGTAAAAACAAAAAACATGCCAAGGGAGTTAAGAGTGTTATTATTCGAAGCAATATTTCTGCTTCAGATGCCTGAAAGGGAACTTTCGGTTTGAAAGAAAACGTGTTTTTGTTTCTGAAAACCCTTATTAAGATGTTCACACAACATACTCCATCGTGTGTGGAAGAAAGACATGTGTTTTGCAGAAAAGAGCAGGAATATGAAAGCGGTTATTATGGTAGCAAGTTTGTGCCGCTGTAGTGAAGACTGTAAACATTTCTGTGGTAAATATTGATTTTCAGAAGTTTATAACTTATACTGAAAAAACTCCTCCTGCCTGAAACTTGACTTGATGTCTGTCTCCACAATCAGCAATACACGAAGTGAAACAGTTCAGCATCTGCTTTACAATTGGAGATAGAAAAAAAAGAGGTTGAAAGGCTACGCTGGGCTATTATATCTGAAACTGCTTTATTTTCAAGAGTAATTTTTTTCAGTCCTAGAATCAGAGAATGGTTTGGGTTGGGAGGGACCTCAAAGGTCACCTCGTTCCAACCCCCCTGCCATGGCAGGGACACCTCCTACTAGACCAGGTTGCTCAAGGCTCCATCCAACCTGGCCTTGAACACGTTCAGTGATGGAGCATCCACAACCCCCCTGGGCAACCTGTGCCAGTGTCCCACCACCCTTGCAGCGAAGAACTTCTTCCTAATTTGTAATCTAAATCTCCCCTCTTCCAGTCTGAAGCCATTACTCCTCTTCCTATGTCAAAAGCCTTTACTCCTCCTTGTCAAAAGTCCCTCTCCAGCTTTCCTGTAGGACCCCTTCAGATACTGGAAGGCCACAAGACGGTCTTCCTGGAGCCAGAAGAAACAACCTGAACCATGAGGAGTATTTAAAAGTCTGAGATTCACAAATGAATGTACTTCATCTCTAAAGACACGCAGCTCGCATGTGGAGTATCTGCCGATTCACACACGATGGATCTGCTCGAAAACCAGCCCTGGTGGAGATGGCAATGGGTGATGCTGCAGAACTATATTAACACGTGCTTGTCACCCACCACTTACAGTTGCTGATGCAGTGGTGGAGGAAGCATTACAAAACCTCGGATGGAGGATTGCTCAAAGATGCTAAGCCGTAGCTCAGTTAACCGTGTGAACTTCAGGGGACACAGAACAAGTAAAACCAAACAAAGATTAATTTTTCCTGCTTAGTAATCAGGGTGAGGCATGGAAGATCAACAACAGTCATCCTCCAGTGAGAACATCCAGCAGCATGGGAGACTAAGGACTGTACAGATATTCAACCCAATGCTCTTACTAAAGGACCTGGTTAAAATTCATTGATTACCTAACTCCTCAAAAAAAACCCCACCTTAGCTGCTAGTAAATAGAACAGATCAAACAGGAGCTTGATATTCTGCTATTAAAATAAAAAAAATATTTATCCGTGGGCACAAGGGGTATATAAAACAAAATAGCGAGTTTTAAACTGCACCAGCTTGCTAGTTCTGCATGACCCAATATTCCAGCTTCTGACGAGGGATTCTTTCTCATCACGGTGACTCAGGTGCAGATCCCATCTGTTGATGCCAATTACAGCCGATCACCAGAAGTCTTTATTAGCTGTAAATTCAGCCTACCACTCACATTGTACTTATCGCATCAAGGCAAATTGCTGTTAATTCTCTAATTGAAATTGCGCACTCTGAGCGTGTTGCTCTTAAAATGGAAGCAGAACCTTTTTTCGATTATTAGCTGAGAAAGCCTCCATTAGGTAAGTCTTTTAAAAAAAACGCCTCTCTCCCTAATTCCAATTAGCAGCAGGATGCTACGAATGCCAAGGTGGAAAGATACCTGTCTGCATGTCAAACTCTGGTTAGTATGGAAGACAGCAACTCTTTAATAAACAGGTGATTATGCAACTCCCAGCTCTGTTAAAAGCAGATTGGTAGTCTATTACAAACTGATTAAATTTGCCACTTCTTCACTTCAAACAATTATATTTGCTCATTAACACTTGATATGTTGAATGCAGCTTAAGAAGAACACAGGAAAATTAACTATCAATCATTCTAACTCCTCGGAGATTTCAGACTGACTCACGTAATGACATTTTTCTTCAAAGAACAATAGGCTTGTGCACCTGTGAAAGCTGCGGTGGAGGAGAAGAGGGAGAAGGGGAAAAGTTATTTAAAGACTGATGTAAAGTAGACACCCAGGGAATTAAACACGCAGCAATGGTGTGTTTATACACATCTATAGGAAAGTGTGTTCTGGAACAGAGGATGAGCGTCGTTGGCTATACCGACAGGCATGGCTCATGACAGGCTTATAGTAAGGAAGCCATGGAGAGTCATAGTCTGATAGATGAAGCAGACGTCTTTCCTTTCATAGCTAATATAGAGCATTTCAGGAATTTTAGAGATTATTCCCAGTTACCTCATCACCTTTCCGAAAAATGGAGACTGCATCTTACTGGAAGTGAGACTTGGCAGTGCTGGGTTAGTGGCTTGGGCAAGGGGAGGTTTGGGTTGGACATGAGGAACAATGTCTTCCACAGAAGTGCGCGGCCCAGGCTGCCCAGGGCAGTGGTGGAGTCCCCATGGCTGGAGGGGTTTCCAAGCCGTGGAGATGTGGTGCTGAGGGACATGGTTTAGTGGTGACCTGGCAGTGCTGGGGTAATGAATAGACTTGATGATCTTAAAGGTCTCTTCCAACCAAAACAATTCTATGATTCTATTGTGCAAAAGCTTTGTCAGGAAGCTGGAGCACTGGAGAACAACACTCACTAGACACAGCTGCATCTATCAGGACATTGCAGAGAACTATAAAAAGCAGATGAGTATTTTTAAACCTATTCTGCAGATGGGAAAGCTGAGACAGAGGAAGGAAAAGAAACTTTCTCATGATTCTTCATCAGGCCGGTGACAGAACCAGAGAGAATACATAAACCTCTTGAGATCAGTGCTCTTCACTCCTCCAAAACAGAGAAACAAAACTGCTTTCCAACGGGCTTTAAAAAACTACGATGTTAAAGCTGTAATCCACCAAAAGCCTCACAGCCAGATTATTTTGAATTTGCTGTAAATTGTATGCCCATTTTAAAATGAATGCTATATCCATCAGAGCTTCAGTTTCTCACTCATGGCACCACGAAGGGGTATCAGGTACCCCTGTGTGCACTTAGCTGCTCCTACACAGATGAAATTGGTGGGACCTGCCCCAAAGAATGACAGCTGAAAGAGTCATAGATCAAAGGATTTATGGAAGCTATATCCATATCTTGGATATCTTAGAAAACTTGTTTCTACTCTTATTCTTCTTCTTGAGTAGGTACTTCTTGACATCGTGTCAAGAAAAAAGTGTGGCAAAGGAACTCTTGGAACTTGCTGGAGGATCTGGTACATAGATGTTCAGTACATCACTACAAACTTGGCTTTAAGGGCTGAACACAAAAACCTCAGGCTTGGTGTTTGCCATTCAGGTATTATGAGGAGTGATAAAGCCACATTAAACTTGCTTCAGACGGGGATCTCGTATGTCTGTTCTACAGCTGCTGGGGAGATCTTCTCGGGAACCTCCCGATGAAAACAACTGTATTACCAACTGCAACTAAAATGCCAGCTGGGTATCTCTTTCTTTTAGGATTCAATTAAAGGTGAAAACCAAGAGGTTTAAACCGAAGGTTAAATGTAACAATCCATTTCTTCTTAGAAGGGTGTAAAAGCCCAAAGGGAATTACGCAAATGCTGCATTTTTGTCCTAGTTTTCCTGTCTGGCTCATCTGTAGAAAGACTGTGGACTGAGGAATGCGGTGGGTGGGTGGCAGAAGTGGAAGAAGCAGCACATTTGAGTGGCTCGTATTCAAAGATAATAAATTCTAATTCTGGTCTAAAAGTGTAATACTGACTGTAATGTAGGTGGTTCTAGCCAGACGATCTGCGTCCTACCCCACAGTCATCTGACACAAAGTAGAACCTCATCTGGGACTGTTGAGAGCTGAAGCACAGAACGGCAGACGCTCTTTGCCAGAAGACATGGAGCCTCCTAACTGGTAGAAGTGGGGAGTGGGGGCTGCAGACTCTGAGTTACTTAGGGGACAACTGAAATCACAGTAAGAGCTCTTAATGACCTCTAAATCCAACCCATGGTAAGATGATTCCGAGTATATTACACCCAGTACTCCAACTGGCTCCCTTAAAAGGTTGAGCGTGTGTTGAAATAACGTAGGTGGGTGTAGCCCAACTTCTCCAGATGCAACTGCAGGAAGCTCTATCACAGAATACCTATCACAGAGAAGATTACCCCCAAGCAGTGGAGCAGCAATTCCATTTTCACATGTATGCTACCCACGGATATCGTGTATTGTTCAATATTATGATTAAGCAGTCACAGAAGCCTCAACTCTCCCACCCTTTCCAGCTGTTTGCCTGACGAAAAACATCAGTAACAACTGCATCAGAATGGGCAAATTATGTCTTTGGAGACAAGTACAAACTGAACGTTAATTTGTGTGTGGACAAAGGAATAGGTTCTTGTCCGCAAGCAAGCTTTTAAACAATGGGCTGTAAAATTGTCTCTCTGGATCCTTTTGCAAGAGTAGTACGTCTTTGGGTCCTCTACTACAACTTACTAACAGAAGTAAGGACCTGAAGCCTAGTTAATATTGAACAATGAAGAGAACGTACATTTTCATGACACTGTTGTCGCTCTGAAAAGTTCAGCGAATATTTCTGACTTATTTTTTTCACGAGTAACAGACATGTTGAGTAACTTCTGCCAAAAGGGATGTATTTTGCTTTTCTACTCGAAACCTGTTTGAACACAAAGGTAAAGGACTGATGACGTGACACACCTGAAAATCAGATGTAATAATTCAATTTGCTTGCTTCTACCCAAGTGATTGAGCCCACTCTGTCCTGGATATTGACTGTGGCAAAAACGCATATTAAAGAGTATAAACTCTACTCCAAGTACCAAAACCTCTTAACTTCAAGTAACCAAGAAGAAAGGGTGATAAACTTACCTTGTGTAGCAATGTAGTGATTTGGTCTATGATAACCCTAAAATAAATGAAGAGAAAAAAAAAAAGAAAAGCAATTGCTACTTTGTTGCTGTGAGGGAAACTTCATTTAGAGCATTATTCAGTAAAAATCACAACAATACAGATAATGAATTAGACGCAAAAGTGCTTTCCAGTGGGGGAAGGGCAAGGGAGAAGGGGAACTAGAAGCAAATGTGTTTTCTGCAAGATACTTGAGCTGCAGCCTGGTACATCAGGGGACAGCAGTAATATGTTCTTTCATTCCTTTGTTGGCTCTGCTGAAAACGAACAGCATGAAACCCTTGCTTAGCACTCGCAGCTAAGGGCATCAGGTGCTCGTGGAGGCTGAGCTGCACCTCCAAGTTTTTGCTACGGAGCCCAGAGCCCATCCCATCTGAAACAGCTCAAGAATGCTGGATCTGCACCCCGGAGGGTGGGGGGATGTTCACCCAGCCCACGGTGGTTTGTTTGTGCTTTAGCTCTGAAGAGTAAAAAAGGAGGGTCAATTCCTTGGCTAAATGGTTTGATATGAATGCACTTGTTCGCATCGAAATGGGAAGAAACTAAAACAATTCTTGCGTTTCTCTGGTGGCAAGAGCAACTCAATCACAAGCTGGCCCTGCAATAAAGACTAATACTCGATGGATCCTTTGCCACGTTGAATAGGCTGCCAATGGGGAACAATTCCATTTTTATAGTGTTTGAGTTTCTGATGTGATGGGAATGTCACCAGAGGTTTAGATCATGCACTACGTCGGTAAGTTCTGTTCTACCAGCATTAATGTTTTAATAATGGTTGCGATGCCTTGTCAGCCATCAGCAGGAAGAACAGAAAGCTGCAGCTGGCTTGACATGGCTATCTCTTCGTAGAAGAGCAAGAGGAATTGTGATGCAAGGTGGGAAAGACCCAAACCAACTGGAGATACCTTGAATATTTCAGAAAGGGTAACACGAATTACAGAACTGATTCCTTTATGTGCCATTGAAGCAACATTTGGAAGTCTATGAATCAAGAAGTGTTCAGGTAGCTACAGAGCTGATTTTTTTCTGCTACGTGTTATCTCACATTCCTAGTGGCTGGGATCAATTAATTCTGTTTCCTGGTGAAAAAAACACATGGGGAAAAATACCACATAACTATTGCCCACCTCTCTTTCATCCAAGAAAATTTTGCAGTGTCTGTGACGGTGCCATTCCCTTATTACCACGTTTATTCTGACAACTGTACTAATGCAGGAGGAAAATTGCAGCTGCTTCTATAGTAGAAAATCAAGCATTTCTGATGGAAACTGGGCTAGCTAGATTTTAAACAAAAAATGCTGAGTTTTGTGGTAGGGCTGCCTTTGGAAGACGTCTGCAGTCCCCCAAGCTTTGCAATGAAGCCAGCTGCTGAGGATGAGGGAGAGGATTTTTTGGTTCTCATTATTTCTTTTAGGGCCACGTGCTCTCCATCCTTTTGTACTTCCATAAGCAAAAAGGGCTGTCATGCAATTATCAGTGCTTTAAATTAGACTGTACAGTTCAAATCCTTCTTCCTCACATCTTTTAATATTATAGAGTCAGATCAAAATCTGACGCACAAACCTACCAGTAGCCTGAACCGAGAACAATCCTGGCAGTTGGAGAAGTGTGAAAGTGAATCCAAATCTAGGTCTCCAGTGTGAACTCTCTTTCCTTTCACAACAGATTACTCCCTTCAGAGTCTAGTGAGACATCTAACAAAATATATTTCCGTAAGTGCCTTTACTTCTTGGTGGCTGAGCTATTGCGTCAAACAGCAAGGGACTGGGGAGAAATCTGAGTGTGACTTAATAATTCTCAAACATGCTAATAAACATCAGTGGAAGGAGATTATCTCCAGAAAGTTACAACTTCAGACGGTTACAACTGAAGTACCTCCTTTTCTTGCACTGCTCTAGTTCCTCCGTACTCTGAGAAAAACATGTTACATTCCTGTTGCCTACTGGTGATTAAATGTGAACTGCAAACTGTGACACCCTTTTCCAAAACGCCACTGCTGAACAAGAAAACTTTAGCAGACACAGTTTCCTATGAAGCAACACTTGTTTTACGTAGCCTAACACCTAGCACTCCGTGTAAAGAATGGAATTATTATCCTTGCTCTCCATAGCTTCCTGGCTTTAGACAGTATTGAACTTCCCAATGATTTCCAATTCTACTTCTGAGTTCATTCTTTCAACCAAAAACACCTTGTCTCTTAAAGAATTTATTCTAATGTAAAACATTAAGTTAACACGGTGCAGAATGAACAAAGAAGCCACCTTCAATAATTAAACAGCCTACATATTTAATGAAATGTCTTGCTTGCATTAGAAGCACTGGTTAACAGCTGCAGAATATACTTTGAAGGCGACTTAAAAGTGCAGAGATGACAAGAGATTGCAAATCTCTGCATTAGGCATTACAGAGTTTTGTCACATTAATATGCAAACAGCTTTCTTTTCAACGTGGAATGATGCCAAGCTGCTGACAGAAAGTGAAAATAACATTTTGTTAGCCCATATAAGCACCAGCAGGCAAAGTAGCCATGCAGTGGTGCTGGCAAGGTCTCAGCCAGTGGCAGCTGGAGGAAACTATTATTTTCATTTATTTGTTGACAAAACCTTCAAGGCTTTTTTCCCCCTTCAGTGTACACCTAGCTTTCAAAGGTAGTACCTTCCAACAACGTTTAACAGCTGGTATTAGCTCTGATATCTAGTACAAATTATAAGTAACTTGAGAATAGCAAGAGCTCCCTCTTTGAACACAACATTAAGTTTGTTGACTACGTCGGTATACGCACATCAATATAATTTCCATTGATGTAATCGGAACTTGTTTCTCCTTCAATGGGCTGCAGCCTCACTCGAGAGTGATCATCTGAAACGGGAACAATGGAGAGGGAAAAAAAAGTAATTAAAGATGCACTCGGTAGCAAAGCCTTCATCAACATACTACTTTAAAGTCAAAACAAAACCTCAGCATTTGCGAGTTCATGCTTGTTTTGCTCATGAAAACATGTATCTACATTTAACCCTTGTTTCAAGTCACTCTTCAGGCTTTCCAAATCCCCTGTCATTTTCAGTCTGGACATCTTAAATATTTCTAAGGTGAAATCCATTATAATTATGTTTTTCACCTTGACACCCGCCCTTTAGTCAATAAAATAAATAACATTAAGTTGACAAAGGTTTAAGTCATTTGGAAACGCTTCTGCCAGTACTTAAAATAGACATATGGCCACCTCACCGTCCCTGAAGAAAACTCAGAGAATCATAGAATGTTAGAGGTTGGAAGGGACCTCTGGAGATCGTTATGTTTTCAGTAAGGGAAAAAGCAAAATAAGGAAATGACAAACCCCAAGCAGTCTGATAACGGGTCTGTCACTGAATTTTGCTCCACGGTGGCCACCCGTATCTATCTGGGAATGTGCAAACACTTCCAACTCTGTTCTCCAAATCCCAATCCAAAACACTGTGGAATGAATTTGTTTCTTGTCAGCTGCCTCGTTTTCTTTTATAATACAACAGTGATTAAGAAGCTCTAGAAGCAAAAGAATCTCTGCACGTTGACAGGGCTCGTTCTTTGAGACTTCACATGCTCCCCTTGACTCTTTTGGTTCAAAAGTGACCAACGCAACGGCCTTCCCGGAATGCTGCACAAGTTGTTGATAAAAGCATTTGAGGGTATGATCTCAAGGATGGAGAGGTGGCAAATCGCCACTTTGCGGCTGCATTCCTTACAAGTTACTCTTGCTAATTAGATACTGGCACGTTATTGGTTTTGAATGCTGCTTGCAGCTGATGACAGACCTTCATGGCCGTCATTATTTTGTTGTAAATATAAATAAGCATTAGAGCACCTGAAACGTGCCACCCGTGTCCTGAATAGCTATTTACTTCAGCTTTCAAAATCCTAAAAGATAATGAATGAAAGAACAAGAAGTGGCTTAAAAACCCAAGGTCATCCTAAGTAGTGTAATGTTGGCCCTCATTATGGGGGAGTAAGGAGGGGCAGGTTGTTCTTAAAATAACATTGTTTTACAATTACAAGTTAAGAGGTTTTCAAATGGCTGAGTAGGAAAGGAAGAGGCAAATTCTTTATTTCATCCTCTTTCATGCTCATAGAGAGCTCAGAGCCTCATTTGCTTCCCTGCGATTCCCCTGCGAGACAGAAAGGGCTCAGTTTTAAATCAAATATAGTGAATTAAACTGAATTAAAATTCCAGCTCTAGGTTCTACACGGCTCTTACTTTGCCATTTGCTTGTGATTATTTCACCCAACAGTGTCCAAGACTTGAGTTTTTCCAAACGCACTGGAATATTCAAATCAATTATGTTCACCAGGTCAGCCTTTTTAGTCACTTTTCCAAGAATAAAAATGTCTAGAGATGTGACTCTCCACTACATAACCCGTGCTGGTCTGACCCTACCAAGCTACGCTTACCAAAGTGCTGGGCTAGTCTCTGCTTAATTATGCTATTTATCCGTTTCCTCAGAACAGAGGTTCAGCTCACAGGCCCTTAATTTTAAAATTCTGCCTTATTTAAGACAGATACTACATCAGGAGCTTTCTAAGCTCCAGACACGGCTGCTGCTTTTAGTTTTGGGACCTGATCCAACTTCTGCTGAAGTCTGCAGACTCCAGAAGTCAAGCTTGCTGGGACTCATGGTATATTTTCATCCACATTTTCATCATTTCCTGCACCACTGACTTGAAAGCATTCTCACCAGGACAACTCAGGCTAGTCAAGATCTCCACTTTTATATTTCTTTATGTATTTAGGGTAGGAGTCAGTTGTTTAAGCACAAGCATCTCATGCCACTTTATATACCCCAGGATACACTGCCTGGCCTTCAGCTGCCACTATGGAATAACACAAGTCTCTCATGTGTGTGGCATCCCATTTGTTGGTCCTGCAGAGAGATGTCCTAGGTCACCTGAAATGGCACTGCATGTCTATGTTTAGGCAACTGAATCCCGTCTTTGACGACGTGCACACCAGTGAGTTCCATATTATCAAAACAAGCTTCAATTCCTCACTAAGGAACATCTTAAAAATACAATTTCCTGTTATTGGAAGGTCCCTTCCAACCCAATTCATTCTATGGTTCTGTTCTATTCTGATTTCTTTTATGATGTATATAACGGAATAAGAAGCAGTGGAAACTTTTCTTTATCTTTCCTTCTATTTTGTTATTTTATTTACTCCGTTCCCTCCCTGCAATAATTCTGCCTTCAGATTGGGCAAAAGTAAATAAGTTACTTCATACCTGTATCTTCCTATAGACTTTTTGCCTTTTTTTCTTCTCACATGCATCCTTCCTAGTACTGCATTCTCAGCCAAGTTCCTGGGAATTCCAGAGCTAATGGGCTGTTCAAGACCCATTTATTTGCAGCGGAGCTGGAGCGACTCCCTTTTTTTCTTGCTTTGAAAACTCTACTGAGCTCCTTACTGCATGGCAACACTTCTTAATTGGAAAAAATTCTTTAGTCAACAAAAAGAAATGTTACCGTGTCAGGTAGATTTAAACCTAAGAGGTACACAAGCCATATATCCTCCCAACATGTATGTTGACTCTTAAATAGCCTCGAGGTCACCTGCCTAGAATTTGAGGTTATATTTTTTTTTCCTTTATACCTCGGCTGCTCTTTGACAATTTTTGCAGCTTTTAAATGCTCTCTTTTCCAGCTCGTTATTATTTTGATACCCTTCTATTAGGAGATCAAACCTAGCTCTGCACTGATCACTTAAGCTTTCAAAATGAGGCACGTTAGAATCCATTCCCCTTTGCAGAAAACGGTAACAGATAATGAACGTAAGCGTTTTATCGTCGCTCCCCTCACATTACCCACAACATGTCTATGCCAGCCCGCAGACTGTGATCTCTAACGAGCCCCGGGAGTAGCTGCTTGATTAGTATGCCCGGCCAACGACCCTTTCTTGGGACGTGCCTTGCTGATTCTTTGCAAATCAGGCCCTTTATAAACGTCTCACCTAAAATCTTTAGCTGCTTTTAAAAGCTGTGATCAATAATTTCTTCTCATTTAGTCAATATTGAGTTGGGTAAAAACAAATACAGAACCCCTCCCAGTCTGAAATTACCTCGAGGTCTCCCCAGAGGAAAAATTAACAGATTTTACCAACATCCATGCATAAACCTGCATAATTATGGCAGAAACAGAATTTTTTTTTTTAGGTAAAAAAGGACTGCTTTAGCAGATCCATGCTGGTGTTAGTTCCTAATGAGAAAACACACTCACACCTGAAGGATGAGATGCCATTCAGTGGGACCTGGACAAGCTTGAGAAGTTCAAGAAGGCCAAGAGCAAGGTCCTAAACCTGGGTCAGGGCAATCCCAAGTATCAGCACAGGCTGGGGATGGAGGGCTGGAGAGCAGCCCTGAGGAGAAGGACTTGGGGGTGCTGGGGTGAGGAGCTGGAGCTGAGCCGGCCCCGTGCGCTCGCAGCCCAGCAGCCAGTGTCCTCCTGGGCTGCATCCCCAGCAGCGTGGGCAGCAGGGCAGGGAGGGGATCCTGCCCCTCTGCTGCGCTCTGGGAGACCCCCCTGCAGTGCTGGGGCAGCTCTGGAGTCCTCAGCACAGCACAGACATGGACCTGGTGGAGCGGGGCCAGAGGAGGCCCCAGCAATGATGGGAGGGTGGAACCTCTGCTGGGAGGCCAGGCTGGGAGAGTTGGGCTTGTTCAGCCTGGAGAGGAGAAGGCTCCAGGGAGACCTTCTGGTGGCCTTTCAGTACTTCAAAGGGCCTGACAGAAGGGCGGGGACAGGACAGGGGGTGATGGTTTTAATGTAAAAGAGGGAGATCTAGACTAGAGAGAAGGAAGACATTTTTGATGCTGAGGGTGGTGAGCCCCTGTCCCAGGCTGCCCAGAGAGGTGGTGGCTGCCCCATCCCTGGCACCATTGCAGGTGAGGTTGGCCGGGGCTCTGAGCAACCTGCTCTAGTTGCAGATGTCCCTGCTCAGTGCAGGGGGGTTGAACTAGATGACCTTGAAAGGTCCTTTCCAACCGAAAGGTTTCTACAGTTCTATTATCACAAAGGAGCATGTTTTCTGTGGGTGACTGGACTGTGATCACCATCCAGCTTGTTGTTACCGTGGCTCACAAGCTGTAGCCACTCTCACACGGCGAGCGGGGCACGCTTGTAGCCAATTAAACAGGCATCACTTGGGTAATGTAAAGCATATTGCCATTTTGACAAGCTCCTGCAATGCTGGCCGCTTGTTGCTCTTGTTTTAGTTCCCTCAGAGAACAATAATGACTACAAGCAATAATGTAACATTAGTATCTTGGGGAAGATTTAAACAAAGAGGATAAATGGATGGAAAAAAAATAATATTAAATGCTTTACAGAAAAAAATATACATTTCATTGTAATATATCCATAGTCAGTTGCATCTGAACTATTGTATTTGTAAGACTTTAAACATGGCAAAAAAAGGGCAATTCAGTAAAATGCTTTTCAGCTAAAGCAGATACTTTATACAAGTATTTGGGCTAAATCTTTCAAAGTGGACTGCAAAAGTTGCACTCTCAGAGTCTGAGAGAAGCAATGAGTTATCCAGCAGAAAAGTATATAAAATAATTAAACGCTAACTACCCCATTTGCATAAATGTATTTAACAGACGACAAACTGAGGGCAGTTTCAGCCTCCATTTTAAGATACTGCCTTTAACTCTAATGGATTTTAATTTTAACTTGCTTTATCTGTGTTTTCACAGCCACATAAATAGGAAGTGTTATTGATAACAACTCCATCCAACTCTTCCCCTTTGCTAAATACTGGGGATGTTAAAAGTAAATTGAGATCTAAATGATCTGAGTTATATTTGCCCTCTCAGAAAGCCTTCAGTATCACTTGTAATTGCCATTGATTTGTGTATCTAATATCTTTTACTTGTTTTCCCTTGGCTACTGCTCACTTCATTACTTCAGACATATAGCACGAGTTGTTTTCTTCAACCAAATGGTGTCCAAGTGTAAGGCGACGTCTAACATGACATTAAAGAGGGGACTGACAACATTAAACCCGACTAAAAGAGAAGACCTATGGTCATAGGCTTGGACTGGAAATGCAATTTCATGAAGGAAGGATAAACATAACATTTTTTGGTATTCTTACATACGCCTTTGGTTTTTTTACTTAAATAATAGTCATCTATTATTTAAGTAACATCCTGCCCAGGGCAGTGGTGGGTTAGACATTAAAGATTGCTTAGAAGGAAACATGTAAAAGCTAACTTATCTTCTTTGGCATATGCTCCAGCCCATCATGGGATTCACATTTCTCTAGAAGATTTCATTTCCTTTACCAGTAAGGACATGGATTCAAGTTGCACCAGAAGTGGTTATGTTAGACATTAGGGAATATTCCTTCCCCAAAAGAATTGTCAAGCCCTGTCCCAGGCTGCCCAGGGCAGTGGTGGAGTCCCCATCCCTGGAGGGGTTTCCAAGGCGTGGAGATGTGGTACTGAGGGACATGGGTTAGTGGTGCCCTGGCAGTGCTGGGTTAACAGTTGGACTCGATGTTACAGATCTCTTCCAACCAAAATAAGTTTATGACTTTATTTCTCTGCTTACACCTGCTTCATGGTTATCTGGCTGGCTGGCAGAAACCCACACGCTTCCTATCTTAAACAGATTTTGAAAGAACAATCAAGGTAGGGATCATCTCCTATTCACAGAGGGAACTTACCCTTTAAGTGCAACAACACCAGTGCGTAACTAATAATTTAATTTTACCAAACTTGACATATTTTCTGCCCCCATGTTCATGCGCAGCCTCTCTTCCTGTAACATTCTGCAATCTCATAATAATGCCAGATTTAGAGGTCTTTCACCAGAGCATGCTGTCATCTCCTCAAGATATTTGATTATTAGTGTATCTAACCTTTATCAAGCTTGGTATTTTAAAGTACATTCAGATTCTGTTTTTTTCCTTAGACTCTATCTAGAATTAAGAGCGTAAGCCAGGAGAGCTGTCAGTGTTATTAAGAAATACTTAAGCACCAGTATTGTCCAGTCCTACAATATCCAGAACCCAGTATCAAGGTGCTGATGCGATCACGAAGCTGCCAGGAGCAGTGTGGGAGCTGGTAAGAGTCAAGCACTAGCTAAAGGTGTCATTCTCCATTAGCCAAACATTGATGACAGGATGGAAGGTGTACAGAAGGCTAGTTGAGAAAATGCATTAAATCTGACAGTTTTCTGAAAAAAAAAGTAACCTCTTCCCTCACTATTATCTCCTTAATTAGAGGAGTATAAGCCTGACGTGAGCACGAGGCTGGTGGTCAATCCTACCCAGTTCTGAAGGGAAGTTAACACCGTGCACAATTACGTTGTCAACACTTACATGCGATGATATTCCCGTATCTATTTTTCATTCTGTTCTCATCTTTCTTAGCTGAATCCCACGGTGCGGACTGTCCTTCAAAGAAACTCTAGAAAAGGAAAGAAAGTGACATTGAGAAAAGCGTGCAGCAACAGTTACCCGTGGATCAACCAAGGAGAAAGGCAAACAGTACTTTGGGGTATTGTTGTTAAAGTGCCATTCAACTGATTCCTTTATCGAGCAAAAAGATGAGTCTCCTGCTCGAATGGTATTTATGGGTAGCTCCAGATGTTTTCTGAAATTTGACATGAGATTATCCTTGTAATAGCACGAAGAGTTATTTGCACGTGAAGTGCTATTAAACCTTTCCAAAGCAGGATGCTTGCCACACCAGGAGTCCTTCATTTCTGCTACCCGGTTTCTCCATGTAGTTCATAGAATCACAGAATGGTTTGGGTGGGAAGGGACCTTTCAAGGTCATTTTGTGCAGCCCCCCTACACTGAGCAGGGACATCTGCAACTAGAGCAGGTTGCTCAGAGCCCCGGCCAACCTCACCTGCAATGGTGCCAGGGATGGGGCAGCGACCACCTCTCTGGGCAACCTGGGACAGCCTCTCACCACCCTCAGCAGCAAAAATTTGAATAATACCTTCCTTCTCCCTAGTTTCAATCTCCCTCTTTTAATTTAAAACCATCGCCTCTTGTTCTGTTGCATCAGGCCCTGCTAAAATGATCCTCAAACACACATATGAAGCTGAAGGAGCTTCCTCATCAATGTTGGAGTTGCTCCAGTATTTGAGTGCAGAATTACACACTATAGTAACATACTTTGTTTTTGACACATCCACAAGTTTCAGCTACTTCTTGGCAGATGACCTCACGGATCTAAACACACACAGACATTAAAAAAAATTCCGATCCAACTAGCCTGTATGTTTCTTTTTTTTAAAAAGACACAATTTATGATACCACCAAGACAATTATTTTCTCTAAGAATAAAAATAATGTGACATTGTGAAAGACGTAATATAATATTCAACCAACCTCTCTGCTGTAGTTAACAAATTTAATATAAGTAAGAAACTTCAAGGTGCTAAAATATATTTTTACATTAATAAAACACACAAGCTGCCAAGAGGGCAGCAAGCAAGTTCTTCTGTGCTATCTGTCCTGTGCATTCTGTGGTCTAAAAGAGAATTTGCACAATTTCTTAATTTACACTCTTTAACTCTAAGTCATAGAATGTAGATACATTTTATTATTTTGTGTGAAATACTAATCTTGTGTTTAAAATATTCAGTTGCCAAGCAAACCAGTGGAATCCTTTTTGGACTAAGGCTGGTCTTAATTCATGTTTTGATCTTTTTGCTAGAATGATCAGTAGATTCAATCTTTTGCTTCAAGAGAGATACGAAGGTACGTTATTTACTGTTCTAGTCACAGAAGCCAGAAATGGCCAAGTCCCAAATTAATAGGAAAAACCTTGGGAAGTTTGTATCTCCCGCAAGACCTCAACATGTTCTGAGTGGTTTAAAATAACGCCCGTTAAATGGACTACCATTACTGTCCTCTGCCATCATAGTTGACATGCGCTGCTGTTCAAATCCCAACAATTTCCATTAATAAAGAGTATAAAAGTCAAAATAAACCCTTGATCTCTTGCTGAAGTTGGTGGAACACAGGGACAATCATTGCTTAAAATGAGTTTTCTTTCACTAAATTCCCTGAAGTGCTGGTTTCCACCTTAAAACCCATGACTACAAATAGGTATCTCCATAATGATGGTGTGCCATCACGGGGTAGAGCTCTGAGAACTGCATACTGCTGCCAGGATAGAGAAGTGGAAACCTGTAGATTCTAAGAAGATTCACATCTTTGTGGCTGTTGGCCAAAAAGGTGCCAAGCGTTATCTATCTCCTAAGGGCATCTGAAGCAAGGAAGGCCCTCAGTCCAGAGCACTCTCAGCTCAGGCTGGATGGAGAAAGCCAGAATGAACCCTGTAAGGAATTACTCTCCACGGGCAAAGATCTATGTCTCAGTTTCTTGCAAAGTTCACACTTACTCCCAGACAACCCTGGATGATGAGCAATTAAACACAGTTAAAGGCAAAACAGAGTTGGAAACATTCAGCAACGAAGCCCCAAAGGTAGAAGAAAAAATCATTCATCCAATCTAAAACTTGACCTGGTTATCTTTAACACTGACCCAGGTTGCCCAGAGAGGAGGTGGCTGCCCCATCCCTGGCACCATTGCAGGTGAGGTTGGCCGGGGCTCTGAGCAACCTGCTCTAGTTGCAGATGTCCCTGCTCAGTGCAGAGGAGTTGGACTAGATGACCTTGAATGACTCTTCATGACCCTTGAATGACCTTGATGACCCTTCCCACCCAAATCATGCTAAGATCTTCCTCAGGATTTTGCGTTTCAAGCAGACAAGCAGAGTACAGAGTTCTAGTTTTCTTACAATCCTTCTGCTAGAGACTAGTTCACAGAATTGATCCATGAGACATTACCCAGCAAGTGGTTTTGGGTGTTACAGGTGCTGTTACAGAGAAACTGAGCTGCTGATGGAGCTTCCAGCCTACGCCTTGAAATATGGAGGAGCCAAATACACTCCCTGGGGCCGCTCGCTTCTCTCTGTCCCACTGATGAACTTTTACAAAACCACTTTAAACCAAGCAACTAAAGTGAATCTCTGGAGACAACTGGGAAAGATTTGCACAGCATTGAATTCAGGGAAGACAGACAATAGGCCATGCTGGGGTCTGGGCAGCTCGTCTTGATTCTCATCTGCTAAGGTACGGGTTCAATTTCTCCCACCTGTTTGGAACTTCTGAAAACAATGATAAGCTGAAAGAGTCGTACAGATAAAGTATCTCCTAATAATATATCTGCAACAGAGATAAGTCTATTCTTTAGAATACATATATATCAAAACTCACACCATAATGAAACCAGGAGACAGATTTACATTTCCAGATACAGCATATTGACTTCACTTTCTTTTTAAAAAATGTATTCTAGAAAAAGAACTCCAGATGTGTATTTTTCTTTGGGTTTTTATCGTGAAGTTAGTGAATGGAATAAAACCTAGCACACAGGAAAAGCATGTAATTTATGTAGATCCAGAGGTGGCCACAAAGATGATGCGAGGGCTGGAACCCCTCTGCTGTGGGCCAGGCTGAGGGAGTTGGGCTTGTTCAGCCTGGAGAAGAGAAAGCTCCAGGGAGACCTTCTTGTGGTCTTCCAGTATCTGAAGGGGGCCTATGAGAAAGCTGGAGAGGGACGTTTTACAAGGGCTTGTAGTGATAGGGCGAGGGGTAATGGGAAGAGGGGAGATTTAGATTACAAATTAGGAAGAAGTTCTTCACTTTGCAGGTGGTCAGACCCTGGCCCAGGTTGCCCAGGGAAGCTGTGGATGCTCCATCCCTGGAGGTGTTCAAGGCCAGGTTGGACAGGACTTTGAGCAACCTGGTCTAGCGGGAGGTGTCCCTGCCCATGGCAAGGGAGTTGGAACGAGGTGATCTTTGTGGCCCCTTCCAACCCAAACCATTCCATGATTCTATCATTTTTCTTTTTCATTCATTTCAGGATACACACAGCGATTTCAGTGAGAGGTGTAGAGAAAAGATCATTTGAAGGAAGAGGTATTACAGTGCAAAAGCATAAAAAGGAACAGTTATTGTAAAAGACAGCTGGAGTGTCATTTCCTAAATTCCCCATGTGCTGCCATTACACAAACCGCAACAGAACGATAATCCACAATGAATTATAAGAAGAAATCCCATTTGTCCCGCAAGTAAAGAACAGAGCAGATACCTCGTGACAGATGATCTGTCAAGATCTTTCCTTACTTGTAAGAAATACACGTTTCATTACAGGGTTTTTTTCAACGTCTTTCCCGACATATCCCTCTCCAGGGAGACCGCTGCACAGCAGCCCACGCATTAACTTAGTGGCTATTCATTCTAATTCATCCTTAAAAGTTGCTCTAAAATGTGGACGATTAGGAAGAAATATGCCCCCAAACGGCTTCATTCCACCAATGTCTGGCAAGGGCAACGGAGAACCGAAAATGAGTGCGGGACAAATCATTTAAAGTAAGTATTTCTTTATCTCAAATGACACAAAACCTTGGCTGCCCAGCCTCTGTGATCTACCGGAAAAATGAAGCGCTTTTCAAGCCAGCTGTTGTTACAGAAGACATTTCAGTATGCAATGTCAAGCTGAAAAATACTAGAAAATATTTCGATAATCAGGATAAAACAACTTCTGAAAAAAGCCCCTCAATTATGCAGAGCCGCTGCATATGCAGCATGAGAACTGGCCAGTGATGCAGCAGCAGGATCATCTTAGGATGGATGGGAAGCTTTTGCTTGCTTTAACTCAATGCTGCAGTGGTTTCCATTAAAAATTAAATATTTGCCAAGGGCTAATTCACTGTGACCCTCAGACTAGCAAATAACGGCAATATCTCAAATGAGAGGGAGAGATAATCATTGCAAATACAGATCTTTAAAAAATTATTCCCTTCCCTCATTTAAAATTCATAAGACCAGGAAATATTGGAAAGGACCAATATAAAAGCACCATTTGAAGAGGCTGGAATGCGGGGAAGAGGGTGAGATCTTCAGGATACAATTTGCAGCTCTGTTGATTGTCCTTTTTGGCAGCACCCTTTCCATTCTAGATCTTCACGCTTCCGATTAAGGAGAGTAAAAGTAATGCATCTCTGTAAGCACTTTAAGATCTACAACTGTAAAGTGTTGAGTGGAATTACTGTTTTTATTATTAATCCAAAGCCAAGCAGCAACTTCTCCAAAGAGTACTTGGCAGTTGCTAGGTGACTACAGTGTAGTCTCCTACGATGTCATTTAAAAAACGCAAGCTCTTACAAGCAGAGAAATGAGAAGTTAAAGACATCATAAATCTTGCTCTGCCTACTTAATAAGCACAGATATTATTCACAGGTACAAAGAAATGCATATTTCAGTAACAAATCTAAAGTTTGACCTGTGGGTTTGTTTTTAAACATGTGACTTGTCACGATGTCCGATTTTCCCAACTGACCCTAAGTTTTCTCCACTGATAACATCCATTTTTCCACGGCTGTTTTTAGATACCCGACTAAGATGCACTTTAGCTAAAGGAGTAATTTGACCCAGTCAGTTATAAATGCCTCTAGATTTGTTTTTAAGCTACAGCGTTACACACAGCGTCTACTTTGGGCCAGATCAGACACCTAAAGCTGGTCCTAATAGAGGTCCTTGTCTAAACTCTATTAGCTATAGAAGCAATTCACATTTTTACCACAGCCCTTTGAGCTGCAGCTAAATGAGATGCCTAAAATGCCCTGAATTGGATAGTCCAGACACATCACTAGTTTTACCAAAGTATATCACCCTTTACTACTGCTGTGTTCACGTGATATGTGGAGATTATAGATGGAAAAAATGCATCCATTAACTTCCCAGTTAAGAGCCTAGTGTCACATTAGACTCTTCTTTGTATTTACAAACCCCAATAAATACTAGTTTTATTTTCAACAAGTCCATAAATGTTTGGAGGACAAGGACCTTCAGGCTCGTTTAGTGAACGCTGCGGGATTTATGAGTACGGTAAATCTGTTCATTGCTTTTTCAGTGTTCAGAATCCGCAAAATATCTGGTACGTGAAGATATTCTTGTTACTTAACGACATTAACTGTTACTTTTAAACGGAAAATTGAAATAATCACATTCAGGTTGTTGATAACTATTCAGGACATTAAGGAATTTAAAAGAGTCCTTGATAGTTACGTTAAAGAAATCTGCGGCGAGGTCCAAGCTATGAAAGAACATTTTTAATCTTCTAGTCACTTTGGGAAAAGATTTTATCATTGAAAATGCATCACCTGCAAGTAATAGATCACCCCAAGCGTTTGTGAGCAGTGGTAAATGATTTCAGTGATGGCAACCTACAGTACGCAAGCAGCTCTTCATACTTCAATCATTGCTTTGGTCACTGAAAGCATCTGTGGATGACAGCGTGCCACTAGAGAATATATTCACCATCAGCTTTTTCTTCTCTGACAGCTTCAATCACTGAGAATTATGTCCAGTTCTCAAATAATGGAATTTAAAAAAACATTTTACTACGCCTGCCCTTGAAAACTGCCTGTTGCAAGAGCCAATGTGAAAATCTATCTAATCAATGCAAACTGCCTTCAGCAGTTATAAAGCACTTACTGGTGTGCTACTGTAACCCAGGTCTGAACACGGAAGGAAAAAAAAAACCGAGAAAGACTGCTGCAAATAGAATATATAGATGTTATGGCCAAAACTCCCTCGTTCTGTTTGGAATTTTCTGGAAAAATTAGGCACACGAGAAGAAGAGTGGGAAAGCAACAGTCCTTTTGGTCTTGTGAGACACTAAACACCACAGTCACTGCCCATATTAAATGCTGAAGTGGAAGGGGAACAATTACCTCCTCCACTGGCTAATTTTAGCATGACTTATCATTTAGGTTTCCAAAAAGGGACTAAAACCAGGTGGTAAGACAAAATCTGGTGCTAATTCTGTCACTGTGTTGAAGAAGAGAGAAGTAACTTAAAGAGAAGTGTCAGTCACCGTGAAGGTTGTGAAGGCGTTGCGCAACTTGGGCAAGTGCCGGCCACGGTGAAAGTGAGTTTTTAGGTGCCGAGCACATTTCAACAAGATAATCAAGAATTAGGTATTCTTTTCTACCCAGTCCTATATCTGATAGTGTCCTGTGTTGCTTGGGGAGAGGATCCAGAGGACAAGGGAGGAGGCTCCTCAAGAGACACCGTAGGAGAACACATGGCGTGGCTGCAACCACCACACAGACCCACCCGACTTCTCTCCTGGGCCATGTCCTCTCTCCTGCAGAACAGAGAAGTCTCGCAATTTGTAAAATTGCATGCATCTGTGACGGAAATATTTTGGTAGATGAGCATATTTAGTCTCCAATGACCAATTGTCACTTGGTCTTAAACCATGACAATACTGCAAAAGAGAGTGTCACAGACTACTCTCGTAATAATCAACAAAGAACTTCTCTCCAGATGTTCTTTAAACCAACTTATTTATGAGATCTGCTGATGTTATTTCTTATCTCGGTATCTAGGAACAACCAAAGTTCACGTACAAGATTCAACAGAAGGAATAGAAACCTTTGTAGATTCTTCAGAGCAGTTTAAAAATTTGATAGATAACCTACTTTCTATAGACTTTCAGAGCCATTTCCATCTTACCTACTTAAGTTCTCAAAACTCCATTACTTCCATTCCTTTAAAATTCCTTAAGACTTCCATATAAGGAAAGATTTTAGAAATACAGCAAAATGTGAATTAGTAAGAGGACTGCAACAGAACATACAATTAAAATTCTAATTTAGAAACTTATTCCCTGGCATACCAGATAGCAATAACTTAACCTCATTAATCTTCCTGATTTATCTCCAGCAGAAAAATACAGTATGTTGATGGGATTTTATGATCCCTTTTTTATAGGAAGGACCCTCTGGGTACAATATGCACACTTGCACTGTAACTAATGTTCAGGATATATTATTTTTAACCCGTGTGTAAAAAAATTAAAGGTGGTCTCAAGCAGCGCTTGTTTCCTCTTAATAAAATAGATTCCCTGCTTCTGGAGGACTTGACAAATAGTTTTCCTATACAGCATGTGGCATTTTCCTACCTCAAGGTCCCTCCCTGACTTAATTTTTTTAGCACAATACAGAATTAAAAGTTTTGTTCACAACTATCACACCTTGTACATTTTCAAGAAGATTGTGAACTTTAGCAACACTTGTGACTGTAATGTCTGCAAACATAAAGTGAATGAACACAGGCTACACTGAACATCAACTGCTTCAGTGCTTTGATAGGAAACCTCTTCTAGGAAAACATGGAAAGACATTGATCACCACATAGCTACTATCCATCCTTTTGATTGGAAGGGACCTTTCAAGGTCATCCAGTCCAACCCCCCTGCACTGAGCAGGGACATCTGCAACTAGAGCAGGTTGCTCAGAGCCCCGGCCAACCTCACCTGCAATGGTACCAGGGATGGGGCAGCCACCACCTCTCTGGGCAACCTGGGCCAGGCTCTCACCACCCTCAGCACAAGAAATTTCTTCCTTCTCTCTAGTCTAAATCTTCCTCTTTTAGTTTAAAACCTTTACTCATTTGAATGAGGCCAAAAAGAGGAGGAATCTTAAGGTACTGGGTGAAGGTAGCGACCTCAACTCTGAGCCAATGCAAGTATCCAAGGTACCATTACAACCATCTAATTATGACAATGCAAGGAAATTAACAACACTATTATTGTTATTATTGATGATGATGATGATGGTAAGGTACTTCTTTCGCCTCACTTTCATAGAGTCATGGAATGGTCTGGGTTGTAAGGGACCTTCCAACGTCACCTAGTCCAACCCCCCTGCAGTCAGCAGGGATGTTTCCTTCCTTCTTAGAGGCTAAGGTCTCCAAAGTATCTACTGGCTGTCACAGTGCCAACTTCTGGTGCTCTCGGCACTCAGGAGTACCTCACTCCCAGACTTCCTCTGTTGAACTCAGAGTGTTAACAGGCAGATGGATCCTAAAAAGTGTTTTTAGGTACCTTGGAGCTCTGAGAATATTATTTGGTTAATTTGGAAAACTAACAGAAATTTAAAGATTTCTTCTGAGTCTAGCCCATTTTTCCTGCTAAAGATTAGTATTATGATATTTGATTTACTTTACAAATAATAAAAGCTTGCCCCAGGGAGTGGTTTAAAAGAACTAATGAAATGTCATTAAAGCAGAGCATAAAGACACGATGTGCTATGAAAAAAGTAGATAAGAACTACAGATTTCTTTTCTTGCTATAGTAAAGAGAAGAGTTTGCAATTGGTTTAAAATATAGTAAGAAGAAAAAATATAAATATATTAGCAACAAAAGGGCAGCTAAGGAGACTCTGCATTCTCTACTGGATGTCACATGGAGACCAAGTATGAGGGACCTGGGGTTGTTGAGCCTGGAGAAAAGGAGGCTCAGGGGAGACCTTCTCGCTCTTGACAACTCCCTGAAAGGAGGTTGGAGCATGGTGGGGGTTGGTCAAGTTGCACCAGGGGAGGTTTAGGTTGGGCATGAGGAAAAATGTCTTCCCAGAAAGGGTTGTGAAGGGCTGTCCCAGGCTGCCCAGGGCAGTGGTGGAGTCCCTGTCCCTGGAGGGCTTTCAAAAGCTGTGGAGATGTGGTGCTGAGGGACATGGTTTAGTGGTGCCCTGGCAGTGCTGGGGTAATGGTTGGACTCGATGATCTTAAAGCTCTTTTCCAACCTAAATGATTCTATAGCATTGAACTGACGGATACATATGCTGATAAGAAAGGTGACTTCTGACACATTTCAAGCTAATCCAGTAATATTCTTTGCCTGATTTTATCTGAATAAATCACTGCAATTGAGACAGCGCGCTGAGCGCAGAATTCACAAGAACTGCCTCTTTCAATTATCAGCTGACCCAAGCACAGAACACCTGATAACATCTTCAAATCCCCTGTAAAGACGAGCTCTGTCTGATTTAGAACCATGCAACTCGGAAAAACCTTGAATGCAATCAAATTCCCTGAAGCAACAGAAAACAGCGCGTGGAGAAGCGAAACCAAAGCAAACAAACGTCGGATTTGAAAAGTGAACCAAACCCCTCCTATCTTCATCCAAGCAGCAACGTCCACACTGCTGATCTAACCTTTCCGAAGGGATAAAGCACCCCTCACATTCTGCTAAGTGAACCTCAAGGGGTTTCATGCCTATCTCGGCTGCTCTGGTTAATATAGTTTGGAGAGAAGAGAAGAAAGAAACAAAGCTCACACAGTAAGATTTTAATTCTGCTCCAGGGCGGCACTGACATCACAATAAGCTACGAGATAAAAGTGAGTTCACCGGCGTGCACAGATGGAACACAAAGATCTTGCACACCGTTCTTTTTCCCGGTGGATAAGATAATACTTTTCCAGGGAAGTAAGAGTAGTAGGGCAGGCTCAAATAGACAAAGGTCTACTTGCAGTGTCCTTTCACAGAAGGATAGCGCTTTGTTGTGCTGGGTCATCACATTTTTTGGTATTCACAGGAAATTTTGGTGCCTCGATGTCTGCTTTGCTTGTTTGCAAACATTTGCTAGCATATATAAAGACAATTATTCATCCTTCTAGGCTTGACTTCCAATAGCTGAAAGGGGCCTATAAGAAAGCAGGGGAAGATCTGTTCACAAGGGTTTGTAGCAACTGGATGATGGGTAATGGTTTTAAGCTAGAAAAGGGGAGATTTAGGTTGGACATTAGGAAAAAGTTCTTTAATATGAGGGTGGCTGATCACTGGAACAGGTTGTCCAGAGAGGTGGTGGAGACCCCATCCCTGAAGACATTCAAGGTCAGCTTGACGGGGGTCTGAGCAACCTGACCTAGTTAGAGATGTCCCTGCTTATTGTAGGGGGGTTGGCTTAGATGACCTTTGGAGGTCCCTTCCAACCCAATACATTCTATGATTCTATGACTTTTAGCCCAGCATTTTCCCTGTTCTAAAGTAGTTCTTCTATCTACAGCTACACATCTACTTCCCACTTCTCCTGCCTGGCATCCAGTCCCTGTGCCTACTGTTTGCTATGCTGTTCTGCTGCGGGCAGAGCAGTCACAGCTCACAGAAGAGCTGCTGAATGTTTCCACACCACAGCAGCTCCCACTGCTTCACTATTCAAAACTTCTGGTTCTGGCTTTTCAAAGTTATGTTCCCTTTTCCCAGACATCCTTCTGCAGGCTCTCACTCTCTAACTGCTTCCTGCCAATCACCTTGCAGGTGCCCAGGGAAGGGGTGGAGTCACCATCCCTGGAGGTGTTCAACAAATGTGTAGACGTGGCACTTCAGGACATGGTCTAGTGGTCATGGTAGCATTGGGTTGACAGTTGGACTTGATGATCTTAGAGGTCTTTTCCAGCCTTAATGATTCTATGATTCTATCTTCCCTTTGGACAACCACACACTTACTGGAAAGGAAAAAAAAAGCGGTGTTGGTCCTAGACGATTCTGTACCTCTCTGAGAAACTATCGAAAGAATAAGAGAGTATTTAAGAGTGTATAAAGATAATCAGCATAAAACCAGTAGCGGTTGTAATGGGATTGACAATGATGACAAGTGTTGCTGTCAGTTGTTAACCTAATTGTCTTCAGCAAGCTCTCCATACATTGACAGACAGCAGCGCTTCAATACAGCCCCAAGACTGCTCGGCAGAAGAAAGAGTGTCTCGTTAGGTGTGCTAATGAACAGCAGCAGCTCACCAACCCGAATTGCCCTCTTTTGATGTCTGAAATGTGCATACAGCACTTTCTGGTTCCAAAAGAGGTATCCCTGCAGCAATTTGTCAAGCAGGCTCAAAACCAGATGGTTTATCCAAATATTTGATATGTGAGGATCACAGGCTACACAAATGAGCCTGACTCTGGTAAGGGATGAAGTGAAGTAGGAGTACTCTGGATTAACAATGAGGGGTGGCCAAAGGTGTTGCTGACCCTAAACACTGTCACTAGAGGACCACTTCTGTGTCACTAATCTAACATCAGATATATGGTGTCAGTATTTTGTCAACGGAAAAGTTGACACCACACACAAGAGTTTTGCTATGGCATGTATCCACAAGAGCTTATCAACAGGCATTTGGATTGTCCAACTCTACTTCCATGTCATCAGCTAGTACAGCCCTGATGTCTGAGAAAGAAACTTTCAAAGAGCGTTGAGAAGTCTTCTAAACTTGTGCAATACAATGGAGATCTCTGAATGTCTCAGTGAAAATGTCTCCTCTCCCTTCTAAATTATCACCCACCCAGCGCACATTCAAAGAACATACTCTGCAAGTAAGTACTGGACTAACTAACAGAAAAAAAAAAATTTTCCAGCAATAGACCAGTATGAACGGGGCCATCAAGACCAGGTTGGACGGGGCTGTGAGCAACCTGGTCTAGTGGGAGCTGTCCCTGCCCATGTCAGGGAGGTTGGAACGATATGATCCTTAAGGTCCCTTCCAACCCAAACCATTCTATGATTCCATGAATAATGATGGAGACAGCAATTTGAGTGCCCTGGGCACACGTGCAACAAGGATGTGTCTTCTTTGGTAGAGTTTTACACTTTCTATGTAGAAGTAACAGCACAGTTCAGCAAAATAACGAAACAAATGTAATATTCACAGAAAACAGGCTCTGGGAAAAAAAGAAGGGAGGGGGGGAAAGTGCCATTATTCAACACAAGGGCTGTTTTTCTAAAAGATAACATGGTGAGGACGTGAAGGCGAGTTGATTATGGAGTGAGGGAGCTAACCCAAAAGTTACAAAGTCAATGTGACACAAATGGATTATAAAATAAGTAACTTAACGAACAAATAGAGCGTTAGTCACAGAGAAGAAATATAGTGCAAAATACTGTTTACATTCACAGCTTTAAGAAGAGAAAAGGAGTAATCACAGTTCTGCACTGAGATCACACCCAGGACATTACCCCATGGATTTCCTCCTGACGTTCAGGACCCCTGCGAGCATGTCACCTAGCTCCTCTTTTGTTCAGCTGCTGATCTTGCTGAGTATCAAAACAATTCTTCAGTAATGAAGATTGAGGTTTAACGACCTGATGTATAATTCTGTTTCTTGCAATCTGCTTCATTTTCTCTTTTGCATAAACTGAGCAAAATACATCAATTTATCAGCTCTCCGTGGACATTTCAGGATTTATATACATTGCAGCTCTGCAGTTTTATTCTACATTTCCTTTCATTAGAACACTGTGCTCACGCTAGATTAATTGAGGCAAGCCAGCATTATAAAAGCTCTGCTGAATAGCAGCAGATGCCTTTATTCTCTGCATCCCTCCCTAAAACAAAACTTTTTAAAATTTGAGTCTCTATATAAATATTTCCCTTACAAGACAATACAAAGATTCCAGGCATCTGTGTCTTGTTAAGCCAATTACTAGTTGTTTAAAAGAATCCAGTAAAGTCCATACTTATCAGATTTCTTATTCAAAGTATTATTAGACTCTATGCGCCAAGTTCTGCCAAGGGAACCAGACAGAATGATGAAGAGTGGCTAGATGGACAGGAGTGACGTGGCCTGAATCAATCCAGTCCACGTTTGCTGGAAGTTCCAGCTCTGAGACAAACACAACAATGGGGAAGACTTGCTGCTATGGGATTCACCAGTGACTAGACTTCGAGCTAGGGTACTAGGGAGGACATACACAGGTGCAGTATACAGCTGGAGTATTTAGGGAGGTCAATACTGGGTTGAATCCTGTTAAACATCTTCATTAATGACCTAGGTGATAGGGCACAGTGCACCCTCACCAATCACAGGTGAGGGTTTTAGGTCGGAAAAGGTCTTTATGATCATCAAATCCAACTGTTAACCCAGCACTGCCAGGGCACCACTAAACCATGTCCCTCAGCACCACATCTCCATGGCTTTGAAACCTCTCCAGGGACAGGGACTCCATCACTGCCCTGGACAGCCTGGGCCAGCCCTTCACAACCCTTTCAGGCAAGGAATTGTTCCTCATGTTCAATCTCAGCCTCCCCTGGAGCAACTTGAGACCATGTCCTCTTGTCCTATCTCTTGTTGCTTGGGAGAAGAGACTGACCCCACCTCACTCCAACCTCCTTTCAGGGAGTTGTTGAGAGCAAGGTCTCCCCTCTGCCTCCTTTTCTCTAGGCTCAACAACCCCAGCTCCCTCATCTGAAGAGAAAGAAATGTCTCAATCTTTTTAACTGTTGGAGAAGAAATCATTTGAATTGCAGACTGTGGTACTGAAATTTCACCTGATGGCTCAGTGATTAGGACACTTTCCTGATAACTAGCAATTTGCTGCACACAGTATTCTTTAAGACCAGGTTTCAGCCCAAGTTGCACTGAAAATAGAAATGTCCTGGAATTACCTAACACAAGTCACATGAAAAGCTATGTCTTCCAAAACAAAACAGGTTCCTGGGACACTGGGACAGTAAATACAGTCAAGCCAGTAAAAAATTGTAGAAGACAGTAAAACTGATTCAGCCTCAGTAAACCTTAAACTCTGGTTTTCTCTGACACTAACAGTATCCCAGGGCTGACGACACTTAAGGTGCAGGAGAAACCTTTTAGTAGCAAATCTGCCAATATAACATGGTGGGCCCATGTCCCACCCTGGCTCCCTACCCATCCCTAAGCCAACCTCTATGAGCTGAACCTTAGCTCCGTAAAACTATTTTTAAATCTGAGACAATACCCCCAAAAGCACGGTTTGCTTTTGTCACACTAGGTATCTGAATTTGGAAGTTATAGTGTAGTCATAATGGCTGGCTTCTAAATCTGCCGTATCGGTTAAAATACAATTACTTGATATGACACCAGATCAAACTTGAATTTTAGCATCAATCAAGGTAGCTTGACTGCTTGTCTTTAGAAGATGCCGACACTTCTCCAGGCACGGGCAGAACTGTACGGTAAATGGAGTACTTCATGGCATTATGCACGTGCATTTTCAGCTTTTTAAGACGTGGTTTGTATTAGTGGCTTTACAAAGAGTACTTCCTATAGTGATTTTCTTTGCTTTTTCTCCACAGAAGTAAGAGAGCAAAGCAACCTTTTCTTTTTTGCTTTCCTATATAATTGCACTACTAAGCTTGAGCACTCCGACAGACTGCTCCTTCATGCTAAAACAGTCACATGGGTAACACCGTTCAAATCTTTCATGACACCAAGAAAACCGTGTTACTATTAAACTCCTCGATCCGTCAGTCAAAGTTTCCAGGGATTCTCTTTGCTATTCTGCAAAACTGGGGAAATAGGACACATGAAGAATCATTCAGGTTGGACAAGACCCTTGGGATCATCGAGTCCAACCATCAACCCTACTCTACAAAGTTGTCCACTAAACCATATCCCCCAACACCACATCTAAACGACCCTTGAACACATCCAGGGATGGTGACTCAACCACCTCCCTGGGGAGCCTGTTCCAGTATCTGACTACTCTTTCCATGAAATTTTTTTTCTTACTGTCCAGTCTAAGAGGTGACCTTTTCCTCCCTCAATCCCAGAGACACAGAATCTCTACCCTAGTGTAACTCCTTCCCACCACTGTTTTCACACCCTGGCCTCCTCCGTCAGCACGTCTTCTCCACTGGTTGCCTGCGGGAAAAAGAAGAGTGCTGCCAGCTGAAAGGACTAAAGCAGGAATGTAGTCCACCTCCTGTTCTTCTACTACTCCTGCCCCTCTACTCTGCCCTAGTGAGGCCACATCTGGAGCCTTGGGTCCAGTGCTGGACTCACCAGTTCAAGAGAGACAAGGAACTGTGGAGGTTTTGAAGATGCTGAGGGGACTGAAGCATCTGTGAGCCAAGGAAAGGCTGAGAGCCCTGGGGCTGTTGAGCTGGAGAAGAGAAAACTCAGAGGGGATCTGATCAATGCTGAGCAAGAGCTCAAGGGCCCATGGGGGGCAAGAGGATGGGGCCAGACTCTTGTCAGTGGTGCCCAGGGACAGGACAAGGGGCAACGGGCACCAACTGGAACCCAGAAGGTTCCATCTGAACAGGAGGAGAAACTTGTTTGGTGTGAGGGTGTCGGAGCCTGGCCCAGGCTGCCCAAAGAGGTTGTGGAGTCTCCTTCTCTGGAGAGATTCCAAACCTGCCTGGATGTGATCCTGGGCCCCCTGCTCTGGGTGAGCTGCTGGAGCAGGGGGGTTGGACGAGTTGCTCTCCAGAGGTCCCTTCCAACCCCACCATGCTGCGATTTTGTGGTTCTGTGAAGGCAGAATCACAGCTCTACACTAGCTGCATGCTTTCCATCCTCCTGCAACAACTATGGGACTATGGATGTCTTCTCCCCATACTCCTGTGGCAGTCAGCGGGTGAGCAGTGGGGTCCCCACATCTAGGAGCTGATGCAGTGAGAGGTAAAGCTCTAGCTGTGGGGAAGGTTCCTGGTATCAGAGCGAGCCCTGCTGAGGAATGAGCGTAAATATTGAGTAAGCACAAGCAGACCTCTTTGTCAGTCTGTGGCTAGACAAAATTTAGTAGTTTCACTCATTGAAACTTGGAGCCCTTGGAACAGGGCTACTTTATAAAGACTCAACCTGATCCATTACAAGGGGTCATATTTATGGGATCTCTTAAATCTTAAGGCAATTCCACTGTAGCATACTTAAGCTAAAAACCAAACATACTGCTAATTATGCCAACAGGAAAGACATTTGCTTCCCAACCAGGCTGTCCTTCTACGTCGGCCATATTTAAAAATCAACTGATTGGCAGGATCATAGTGCTTTGACAAAACATCACCCTAAAACCAGCAAACACATAGTCTGGGTAACTAGAAATAAAAAGCAACGCACAAAACAGTTAAACTTTCTCAAAGCCCTAAACGCTGCAGACAGCACGGCCTCTTTTAGCTTTCTTTGTGTCCCACAGATACACGTGCTTAGTAAATCTCACTAAAATAAACACAAATGCTGTGCAAAGAACTGACAAAAGGAGGGAAAAGTATGTCAATCTCTAAGCAGATCTACAATTAAACATATAAAAAGCACAAGCTATTTATGTACTTTTCCTTGGATTTAAATGTTTTTATATGTTCTAGCTACTGTCGGCTCTATAGACCCAATTCACAATGTAACCATCAACACGTAAAATGCAAGCTGGTGATGCTGCAAAAGAAGAGGCAGTTAAAAAGTCAGTGGTAAAACTGAAATGTGTATAAAACTACTAAGGAAGCAGCACCACACCGAATTTGCTTAGATTTTAAATATTTTCCCTAGCGCGGAACCAAAGCAAATGCGTTGGTGTGGTCTGGAAGCTCCACCTGTTTAATTTCAAAATTCATGTAACTGTGCCCCTTTTGCGCTCCAGAAGGCAAGAAGCCATTTATTGCCCAGACAAAGAGTTTAATTCCACGACCTCTATGTGTTTAAGTAACGCAACTCTCCTGAAAGGGCCTCATTAATGTAAACGAGGTTTTCTGCAGACCAAAGCGCTGCTCAGAATAAAGGCTCCAGGATTAGGCTGTAGCAGGGCAGCTACACGCATTTGAAATAAAAACATTTAACAACGGAATTTCTTCTTCTCTTTTTCCCTTGGCAGCATCATCACCACGCATTTCGCAGTCCAAGGAGGCGACCAGGAGAACAGCCACTGAAGTAAACCAACTAGAAAACGATGCCAGCTCACTTAAAGAGCTCTTTGTGTTCTTTATAAACGGATGTTGGTTCTATCAAATTGACTACCAGTATGCGGAAAAAAATAAATTTGCCATTTCACATCACATTGTTTGCTTTGTATATCCAGAAGAACAGATTAATTTTCTTATTCATGTGTTAACAGCCATACCAGGTCAAACGAGAGGTCCGTGCAACCCGTTACTTTTTCCACAACAGTACCAGTAGCAGGTGTGAAGAACAGAGCCCACAGAGAGTGAATCTCTCCCCAGCTTCACTTCTAGCAATCAATGGCTTTCCCGAGCAATCTCCTCCTCAGCTGGAGCCTGCACGCCGCCGTTGTGGTTAATAAGGAATTTGTCTAGCCCGTTTTTGAACCCGTTTGTAATTTTGGCTTCGCGGCATCTTGAGGCAATGAGCTCCATGATGTAATTGCGTGCTGTGCAAAAAAATACTTCCCTTTGTTGACTTTGAACCTGCTGCTCAATAGCTTTGTTGGGTGCTCCCCATCCCCTGTATTATCAGGAATAGTGATAGGACAAGGAGTAATGGTTTTAAGCTAGGAAAAGATAGATTTAGATATTAGAAATATTGTATAGATTACAATAGATATATTATATAATAATATATAATACATATATGTTATACATAATATATATGTATATGATATCTATATAACAATCTGACAGGTAATAACTGAGCTCAGCTGGTAGATGCATTTTTACCTTACATAAACACATGCCATCTTTTTTTCCCACAAGCCACAGCAGAGCATTGTCAGGAATCTTTTTAGGATCTTGAGGTGAAGAAACGGCACCATTTTGGTGGACAGATATTCAAGCTTCGTCACCATTACATGAACATGTCTAAACTCTTACGTGTCTGATGCCCCTGGTGTTTCTTCCCTTCGAGTGAATGGTAAAACACAAACCAGGAAAGAAAGTATAACAGAAGCAACTTTAAAATAATCACATCCCTTAAAACCCAACTGGACTGAAACACATGCTTAAGGTCTTCCATGCCATGGACTCCAAATCACACTATAAACCCAAAACCTCCAGCTCATGAGTGGGCTTGCAGTGAGCGACTCTGGTCTGCCGTTTCCGTCTTGTGAAGAAGTGCCAATACCATGAATTGTCAGCCTTGATCCGAGATGCAAACCCAGTAACTCCAATAATTTTATATGGTTGATGCTGTCACTTCTGAAATACTGACTCTCACTGATCGTATTTCACAAGTCCCCGAAGCCAGCCTGCTTCTCCTTCTGCCCACCTCCTGGGCTGCTTTTTTTCCACGGGTACTCCAGTCACAGAATCCCAGCATGGTGGGGTTGGAAGGGACCTCTGGAGATCACCTCATCCAACCCCCCTGCTCCAGCAGGTCACCCAGAGCAGGGTGCCCGGGATTGCATCCAGGCGCGTTTAGAATCTCTCCAGAGAAGGAGACTCCACAACCTCTCTGGGCAGCCTGGGCCAGGCTCAGACACCCTCACACCAAACAAGTTTCTCCTCCTGCTCAGATGGAACCTCCTGGGTACCAGTGGGTGCCCGTTGCCCCTTGTCCTGTCACTGGGCACCACTGACAAGAGTCTGGCCCCATCCTCTTGCCCCCCATGGGCCCTTTAGCTCTTGCTCAGCATTGATCAGATCCCCTCCGAGGCTTCTCTTCTAGGCTAAACAGCCCCATCTGCCCAACTATGGCCCTCCAGGTCTTCAGTAGACTTCACATTTCCCACAGAATCTTTCAGGCCCATCAAATCAGGATGTTGTAATAAAAAAAAATCACTCGTGCCAGGAAATGCGGCTCATCCGTTTCATTGACAGGACAGTTACTAACACACTACGGGAAACTTGTAAGAAGAACTCCTGGATTCCAGTTAGAAAACTTCTTAGAAGATACCTTGAGCCACAGGCTGCATAAGAATAGAAATTTTCATTTCCTGAAAAATTCATAATGGCTATTTTAACTTATTTAAAAGAAATGCATTAGAGAAAGTAATGCATTCTAGAAAATAATGCATATTTTAGGTATGCCGTGGATAAACTGCTGCTAAATGAAAACTTCTAATAGCCAAATTATGCTAATTTGATTTGAAAAATGTTCCGCTCACTTTACAAACAGCCAATAGTAATGCTGTGGCCGTGAAACCAGCAATGGACTAAAACGCCTAATTATTTGTAATGAATAAATACAATTCATAGAAAACAAATAGGCTGCATATATAATTAATAAGGAATAGATTATAATTGCATTTAAGATCATTTGCATAATTTAAAATGGAATAACTACATGACTGATTTTTTTATGTCTTTTTAAAGGGCAGTAATAAAATATGAAGGAGGTGAGGAGGCTTATGTGAGTAGGACGTAATGAATAATATCTTGAACATTAAAGCACAATATATTATTCTGTGCACATAAATTGGCCCGATTCATTTCTGCAGGTGCAATGGGAAAAGTGCGGTACATCAGCAGTTTTCAAATGTAAATAATATGTTAACTGGAGAAGGGATTACGGATTCTGCTCAAATATTCAATGTCTTATTTGAATAATTAATAAGTCTGTCCAGTGCACAAATACGCAGCACATAGCCTGCGATGCTTCAAAACCTTTTCTTTCTTTCAAACCACCCTTGTCACGAGAATTTAGAAAGTTTCCACCTATCCACCTTATCGCTGTGAGCATTAAGGCCATTCTTGAGGATTCCCCTCTGGAAACGCACGTGATGAGTGAAATTAAATTCAGTGGCCTCATTTAGTTCCCTGCCGTGGTGTTCAATAGCCCATAATGATGCAAAGATTGGCTAAATGTGAAACTAAATCCTAATTTCAAAAGGTACAGAGAGAGCGGAGATGTGACACTAGCGGCAAGATCACTCAGCAAAAGTGACTCACCTGACAGACAACCAGGGTAAAATATACCCTGAGAAATCTTCCTAGTACAGTTGGACTGTTTCTCAACAGCTTTCCCAGGCTAAAATCGGGATGTGTGAGTGATGGTTATGAAAAGAATAATCATATACCTCCGTGCACAGCCAGACACAAGGAAGCAGCAAGATGGAAAAGATTAATTATTCCAATTAAAATTATAATCCCTGTGTTAATTACTTAGACCTAGATGTGGATACCGGACTTCCAAAGATCTGCTCGGTGCCAAGTTGACAACAATCAGCGAAACTTGGAAGCTATTTCACAGAATCACACAGAATGGTGGGGGTTGGAAGGGACCTCTGGAGATCATTTCATCCAATCCCCTGCTCCAGCAGGTCACCCAGAGCAGGGGGCCCAGGATCGTGTCCAGGCGGGTTTGGAATCTCTCCAGAGAAGGAGACTCCACAACCTCTCTGGGCAGCCTGGGCCAGGCTCCGACACCCTCACACCAAACAAGTTTCTCCTCCTGCTCAGATGGAACCTCCTGGGTTCCAGTTTGTGCCCATTGCCCCTGGTCCTGTCGCTGGACACTGGAAGGTTTCTAGTCCATACACCTCTGCAGTTTTATTTTTCAAACATAAGACCCCAAAGCCTTTCTAATGAAGCTGTGACCTGCCTCAATTTATAATCTGTGGCAAGAATAAATCCTAATTAAACCTGCTTAAAGAAAAATTAGAAAGCTCCTTCTGCATGCCCATGACCTCCCTGGATATGATCTCACCAGTGTCGAGGCTTCCAGTGCCAAAGAGGCTGGGATAAACCCCAGCAGGAAAAATGTTACCTGGGATTCATGGGAGGCTGCTGCAGATCCCAGGCAATCTGAATAAACTGGGGTTTTCCAAACAGTTCTTTGGTAAAGGAGAAGTACCTGCCTCTCATGAAGGACCTTTCTAACACCATTAGTTGTGGTTATCCTTCATTGTCCACGGGAGAGAACACATTTCCATAATGACACACGCCTATTACCAGACCACTGCGACTTCCCAGCATTAGAGATTACAGATTCAATGGGGCATTCAGGTGATTGTTCCGAGCCCCATCTAAACAGATGAAACTTCACAAAAAATAATAGCAATGATCTCTCCAGATGAATATTTCCACCAATTTTCCACACCGTTTTCACACGACAAATTCCCACCGTTTTATTTCTATTTCTATTTCCCTTACATTTGCCATCTCTAATGAGTTTTCTCATTATTCCAAAAGCAGAGAGACCAACAGCTGCCAGCTCTCAGTTCTGGAGGAGGCAGATGTTGTCCTTTGTGTATTTGCCCCATGGACTAATGCCCCCATTCCCAGCCAATGTTCCAGAGTCTTTCTGCTTTCTTTGTAATTTGTGTCTTGTGGGATCGAAAATAATCCGTGCTGATTGTGGTATTGACTGTCTCAGCTGGTGCAGCAGAATATCAAATAAAATCAGATAAAAAGGCATGATAAAAATGTACAGGTTGGAGGTGAGACAGGCCAGTTGTAGTGACAAGCAACACATGCAGTAAAAGTGGCACCAGCTAGGTCCTGCCAGTTGCTGTATCAACATATCAACAAAATGCTTATTTTTCCTACTATTTTCAAGATTTCTGGATAGGGCCCTAAAAAGCACATGGCTTAGAAGTGTCACGTGGCAGCAAATTTGTCTTCCAGCTGGAACCAAAGAGAAAGAAAAGCTGTGACTGAAGGACTAGGTTGGAGTGACAGGATGCTAGTTTGTTGTGGCTTTGGATGACAGCAGAAAATAGAGACTATTTCAGACTTCAGTTCTAGGTCAGACATTTATCTAACAGTGATCTGGAGAAAACAAAACCGCGTGTGGGCATCTATGGGGTAAAATTCCTCCATGAAAAATTTCCTGCGATACTTTCTGCCCCCCAAACCAAGGATCTGTATTTCTGCTGGTTTTAGGGAGGGTTTTTCCTATTTTGTTCCTTAAAACCATTTTCTGTTTACCCCAGATCTTTCACTGACCAGCAGCACACTTCATGAAAAGCTGGTTTTTATTGACTATCAGCACATCTACCTGCATATCTTCTGAAGTTCGACTTCAATGAATATATTGCGAGGAAGATAGGATTTCTTTCATAGCCCCGATTATTCTCAACGCTCACCTCCAAATCCTCTTCGAATTACCTATTTTTTTACTATCACCTCTGACCACAATCCCCCAGGGTACAACTGAACAGCGACCATGACCAGATAACCTTATTTAAAATACTCCTACCTATCTAGATGAGGTGCCAAGAAGTGCTACACTGGTTTAACATACATTAGAGAATATATTTCATGTTCCTGGCCTTGATAGCCCCTCTGAGCCTGTATCCTCAGAGGTATCCACCTGTTTAATGCAGCGATTTAAAGATTAATACAATTACACCGGTGCAACCCCTCAGAGCTGAGACCATGCAGCATAAAAGGAGTGGAATCAGTGGAGTTTATCCTAGCAGTATAAAACTTCATTGTATTAGGAATACTACTGCTTTAACGATATTAGTATAAATTTCCTGACTGAAACAGTTAACTGCCACAAAACCTTCAGCAAGGATGTGTTCCAAGAGAGAGACAGCAGGGGGGAAAGGCCTTAAAGCTAAAGCTACATGGCAGAACCTTTTTTTAAGCTCCCGTTATTGACAAAGTCCTGTTAGTGACAGTAAGGGAGGCTGATCCAAGCAGGATACCCTTTGTAAATCCCAGCTTTTCAAAGGAACCTCTGGGTTTGAGATAATGGAAGCTCAGAACTCCCTGTCATGGAACATAATGTAAAATTGATTTTGCAAGGCTTTATCTACACAAAGTTGCACTGGTTTAATTAAAGGTGTGTTTTAAAATCGATTCTGTTAAACCAGTCCAAGCTCCTGTGTGGACACTCTGAAACTGTCTTATGTCAACTAACCTTAATTTGGCAAAGAACCAATTTGCACTGAACAGGCACCGATTTTTACCGCTCTAAGAACAGGGTGAAAAAGAAATATTATTTGAAATCAAAAGGTTTTGATGAATTTCTCTGTTTCTGCCTCCAGTAGCCCAAGTCCCTCAGTTTCAGAAAGAGATGAGCTCACTCCTTTGCATCTCTGTGTTTGTGGCCTTGTGATAGACGCATGTCCTTGTGAATGGCTACGGTGTAAAACCAGGGAGTTTAAAACCAAAAGCAGCAGGGGTAAGGAGAATTGTGGAGACCTTCCTTTCCACTTTCACCTTCCTTTTCTATTAATTTGGTTTCTGTAATGCAGAAAGCAGACAAGCAATGAGCCTCCTCCATGATCATTAAAAGCTTCCTTGTGCTGTAGTATCGAGGAGCTGCTCAAATAACCCACAATTAGTGCTGGGGTGCCTGTGAAATCAGGCCGACGTTATCCTGTCAGCCTAACATCGCTGGAACCAAGCCAAAATCTCTCCTTTCTTAAGGGCCGGGCAGTGGATAGAAAGGATTTTAAAGATCTGCTGCAGGCTCGCTGTGTGGAAATTTCCCCGAGTTTAAGGATTTCTGGGCAATCCCTTCCAATCACTCACACTCCACCAGGCTGCAAATGAAGGTCTGCAATTGAGTCCACAGCTTACAGAAACGCATCTGTGTTATTTCCACACCTGGGAAACACAGGGGAAAACGGGCAGTGAACTTGTTACCTGTGTGCCGTGAAGGACACGTCTGTATTTGCTCTCGTCCTACAAGCCCAGCTAGACACAAAACCAGAAGCTCCATCCAGGGCCTGATCCTGATCTAGACAGCAGGAGCCATCACAGGAGCAGGGCCAGGCTGTGGGATGTTTCAATATTCAACCACAGCCTTTTCTGTGATGAGAGCCAAAGTATCTCAGCTCCTAACAGAACAGGACGCGACCCTGCAAAGCATGGTGTTCCCCCAAGCTCCCGTATGTTGGGAGCTAAAGATCTTCTGTATCTCAAGTGGGTAATTCTAACACAGAGTTGAGCAGCAAGTGACTAAGTACCAGCCTGTCGTTGCTTAAAGACGATTTTTCAAACTTTATCTTTCGTGCCAGTTATGTTACTCCAAAAACTCATGCATGAAGCCAACAGGACTTAAAACTATCACAGTATGGTAGGCATTTGAAGGGACCTCTGAAGATCATCTTGTCCAACCCCCTGCTCCAGCAGCTCACCCAGAGCAGGGGCCCAGGATCGTGTCCAGGCACCTTTGGAATCTCTGCAGAGAAGGAGACTCCACAACCTCTCTGGGCAGCCTGGGCCAGGCTCCAACACCCTCACACCAAACAAGTTTCTCCTCCTGCTCAGATGGAACCTCCTGGGTTCCAGCTGGTGCCCGTTGCCCCTTGTCCCATCACTGGGCACCACGGACAAGAGTCTGGCCCCATCCTCTTGACTCTCACCCTTTGGATATGGATAAGCATTGATCGGATCCCAAAACATTGATAAGATCCCTTAGATGTGTTTCTATTGTGAACTATAGCCCTAATTATTGGGAATCATGTCCCTAATTATTAAGTTTTATTTTAAAGCACTTAAAACTATGCACGACAGTAAATGCCCTGTATCCTTGCACTCCTCCGAAGTGCTGCTAATGAGTAATGTGCTACTTTACTTTCTGTTTGGTTCAACAGATTTATTTCCAGAGTGAATCCTGTGCGAGTTTCTCCTAAATCAAGCTCTTTCCCTGGTGAGACTATATAATCCTGCCGTCTTGTTAGAGCAAAAATCATCTCGGAGACTTCATTCACAACAAATCCCCTGCCAAACTACTTCTTCCTTTTCATTTGGACAGTTATCCTTCTGATAATTTATAAGGAAAAAACACTTTCGTTGTCTACTTCAACCTTGTAAAGAGGACGGCACCAATCTGACAGCCGTGTAAACAAAGAGATTCGCCATCTTCGCAGCGCTACAATTTATTGGGCAGTTTTTCATCGCATATGGAGGAAAAACAGCAATACTGCAGTAGTTCAATGGAAAAAAAACCCCGAAGATATGACTAGTTATGGTTCATTCCCGTTAAAAGCAATTTCTATATATAAAGAGGACTTTTCCAGACACAGCTGCAGAATTTTAAGTCCCCCTTCCCTGCCACCATGAATAAACTGCACCCTCATGTGTTGCATCTACTGGTATTAGTCATGGCTAGACCTACTACTTGTAACGGGGTGCCATTCGTCAGCTTGGTAAGCTCAAAATTGAGTGATTTTCCTGGAAACTGTTTCTCAGCAGCATCATTTGATCCTCTGGAGTTAAAAAGCCATGTCACTGGTTGCGTTAGAAATTCCATTTCACAGTCTTTTTTTTAAATAAATTAATTGTAGTTTTCCTCTAGGCGTAATGCTGGTATAAAAGGTTTTGGCGTATCTTTTCCACAGACAAGAATTTTCAATAGTATCATTTCTAAATAACAGTGGCGTAAAAAAAACTCAGAGGAACAAACTCGTTGAAGTCAGCTACACAAATGAAAGTTGACAGCTGATTAGCTCCTTCTGGGAATGAATTGTTTTCCACATTTTAGGGGGAAATCTGTCATCAGTGACTTTGGAAGTGGCCTGGAGCATGGGCTTTGGAAGTCTAATACTACAAATACCAGTTTAAACAATTACATATTGATGCAATTGTTCTAACGTGGAGTTGGCGTGACAAAGCCCCAACTTCAAAACCCCACCATCTCTTTTAAAATGAGGCAGAACACACGCTTGCAAAAACTCAGCTGTGTGTGGGTAATTGTACGAGCCATCCTGAAGGACCTGCAACAGTGAACACATGAGTTCCTACCTTAACAACTTCAGCACGGTATATTGAGCCTCTAGGGCAGGGCACACTTGTGCATGCCCAAAAGAGAAATTACTGCTTGCCCTAGAGGGTGGAAGTAATTTAAATGACTTTTGCTGGTTGTCCTCCTCCCTTCTCTTTCTGTCACATGAAAGAATGAAACAGGATCTTTTTTCTTGATGACTTCTTTGTTCAACATATTCATCAATGACCTGGATGAAGGGACGGAGTGTCCCTCAACAAGTGTTGTCCTCGGTGAGTTTGCTGATGATACAGAACAGGGAGGAGTGGCTGTCACAGCAGAGCTGTGCTGCTATTCAGTGAGAGCTGGACAGGCTGGAGAGTTGGGTGGAGAGGAACCTCATGAAGTTCAACAAAGGCAAGTGTAGGGTCCTTCCCCTGGGGAGGAAGAACCACCTGCACTAATACAGGTGAGGGGTGACCTGCTGGAAAGCCGCTCTCCAGAGAAGGACCTGGGAGTGCTGGTGGACAACAAGTTCACCATGAGCCAGCAATGGGCCCTGGTGGCCAAGAAGGCCAATGCTCTCCTGGGGTGCATTAAGAAGAGCGTGGCCAGCAGGTCGATGGAGGTTCTCCTCCCCGCCTCCTCCCCGGTTCAAGAGAGACAAGGAACTACTGGGGAGTAGCCCCTCCTGCGGAGGCTACGAAGATTCTGAGGGGACTGAGGCATCTCTGTGAAAGGGAAAGGCTGAGAGACTGGGGTCTTTTAAGCCTGGAGAAGAGAATGCTTTGGGGAGACCTTATAGCAGCCTTCCAATATTTAAAGGGGTCTACAAGAAAGCAGGGGAGGGACGTTTTACAAGGGCTTGTAGCGATAGGAGAGCAGTAATGGCTTTAAACTGGAAGAGGGGAGATTTAGATTAGATGTGAGGAAGAAGTTCTTCACTGTGAGGGTGGTGAGACACTGGAAGAAGTTGCCCAGAGAAGTTGTGGATGCCCCATCCCTGGAAATGCTCAAGGCTTTGAGCAACGTGGTCTAGTAGGAGGTGCCCTAGCCCGTGGCAGGGGGTTGGAACTAGACAATCTTTAAGGTCCCTTCCAACCCAAACCACTCTATGATCCTATGTAGCGGTCACAACATTTAAAACCAAGATGATGACAGGGAGGAACAGGTCACTCTAGCATGAAATGAAGAAACAGAAGCCGAGTTTTTTTAAAAAGGAAGAAAGAGAGACTGCAAGTTCTTATGAAAAATAATGAGGATTAGAGATAGCCTCCAGCTAGTGGGAAATGGTCCAAGCACGGCAGACTAGATTTTATAGCCCTATGGGCCTCTCAGAAGATTTCTGCACTTCCTCTGCATGATGAATACTCTAATTCCAAGAAAAAGTGCTTGTAGAGCTTGATTTCTAAGCTAATATTGTGTTACGGCGTAACTGTGATTAGACAAGCTGTGATGTAGAACTCTGGAAAAAAGCCGTATTCTCCAATATCAGGAGAAGTTCTGGGAGAACAGCTAGTGGAGCTTTTTTTTCAAGCATACAGCTTTATGCAAGTAGAACTAGGCAGAGACTTCCAAGAAAGGTTTTTATGTCTCACTCCTCATCCTGGCTGGTTACAATCAGAAGATTTGCTCCCTGTAGAGACGATCCTTTGCGTTCAACATCTTCCCTCGCACAGCAGCTTGGCTCGCTTGGTTGAGTATTTTTCCATAGCACAGGTAGCAGACAGATAAAGCGAAGAGAAGACATAATAATCAGATCATTAGACCCGACACTTACTTCATACTCCTCTTTGAACCCATAGCCTTCTGCGCACTTCATTTGGGTGATGTGCTGTAGCAGGTCAGCTACACGGATGGCTGGGTGAAGCTGGCCGGTCTGGTAGGGCACATCCACTGGATCTCGCTTCTTGTAGGTATGGGATTGGACCAGGCTGCTTGTGTCACTGACCATCGTATGGGTTTCATCTAGAAAAAGAGTATCTCATCATGTACTGGCTCATTTTCACGGATTCATAGAGATATAAATTACACAGATTTCTAGAGGAACGGCAGAAATCTGACACCATCGGTATTGCTTCTGTCTGTGAAGGCTACACCAGAAGAACAGTAAATCCATGGAGCAGTTTACACAGGGAAATTGCAAGACTGATTGGAATGAGGCAAAGTTCATGGTTCTACAACGGAAGCATTGCAGAGCAGTCCAAACTCTAATATTGTTTTAAATATCACTAGCTGATTACAAACAGGTTTGGAATTAGGCTTTTAGCTCTAAACCACACAGAAGTTTCAGTCTGAAACTTCAACAAGTCCCACGGAATGAACTTGGACTTGTGTTCTTCTTAAGATTACTAAGGTGCTGCATTTTACACTGCAAATTTAGAGCAAATGTTTGGAGTGAGCAAAATAAAAAGATGCACAAAATGGCTTATGGTTTCATCAAGCTAGGACTGCAATGGAAATGTAGATCTGATACAACACTTGGCAACAAACTACGAGAGGACAAACGCAAAGGACCATCTGATCAGGAAAAATGTCTCGACTGGCTGCTGAACATGCTTTAGGACCACGGTGTATCATGAGCCACCACATTAGGCATGGAATGTTATGTGTCAACTGACATGCAAGCCAACAAACAGGAGAACCCAGTGGGCCAGTTAAAATTTTGATGAGACACATACTCTCCCAACCCTCCACACCTCTTCCATGGGGCAAATGGGCAACTTACCATTGATTGGCACTTTTAAGAAGATACATATCAGGAGAAAAAAAAAGAGGAGGAGAAAAAGGAAACAGGGCATAAGCAACAGTACTACATTAATAATTACAGGTAATTTTATGTTTGTAATTTAGTCTTTACAGAGTGAGCTCCTAAATGAGTCAGATTCTGATCTCAGTTTCACAGTATAAATTAAATGTACCGAAACCGAGGTATCTTACTGTGAGTCAACTCACACAGAGGCAACTGAGACCAAAACTTATACTTAGCAGTAAATAGACCGATGTGAAAGTGCACTCTACCTAAGGAAGCAATATGACTTTCTTCCTGTCTAGATGGAATTTTAAAAATCTGTTCAGGCTTGACAAGAGAAAAAAAAAAACCAACCCAAATTCTAAGGTCCGAGTATCATCATAAATATTTTTTTTCTGTTTACCCAAATAATAATTGTACGTATCTCAGAGTTTTCGATTTTTAACTGAAATTGTAAACGTGGTGCTCAGACTTACTGCAGCTACTCCTCACTTGCTGCACACTAAACATAGCAAGGGGTTTATTACTATACTTATTAAGAAATAGTACTCTATAAAATAGATTGTATGAAAGGGAAGCATTAAAATAATATTTCCACATTCATAAGTTTGACAGATCACGGCAGAAAGCTCCACAAACACTCTGGATGAAAAGGTCCCAGATTCTCAGGTACACATCAAAAATACTACCACACCTCATTAAAGGTGAGATTCTGGTCTTAAGTTATATCACTGAAAATGGATGTTAAAGCCACAAATCTCAACAAATCACATTCCAAGGATGGTTTCTGGTTCTCTCAATTCCCACTGATACTAAGACACATGAAATGACGCCTTGAGCAACCTGGTCTCGTGGGAGGTGTCCCTGCCATGGCAGGTGGTTGGAACTAGATGATCTCTGAGGTCCCTTCCAACCCAAACCGTTCTATGATTCTATGAAATCTGGTCCTCAGTAAGGATACAATCAATATGAACCGTGCTTTTAAACCTAAACCAAAAATAGCAGAGAAAGGTTTATGGGTATGATATGGGCTTTTCACTACTTTCCCTGTCAGTTTGCTAACCTGACCTAATGCAGAGGAATGGAATCCATCTTTTAGTCATAAAGTCTGACGACTTTTGTCTAATGTGTGAAAAAATAGTACTGCAAAGCACCTTGGGATGCATGGCATGAAGCGTGGTATACAAGTGTAGGTACAGTATGTCGCTGCTGAAATGGCACCTGAAAACTACAAGGTGGCTACGACACAAAAGACAAAAAAAAAGTGTAGGAACTTGATAATGAGGTTTTGGGTGGCTTATTTCAATTGTAGAAGCAGGCTAGAAAACTTGGGATTGTTTTTTCTACTTGCACGCTACAGAACTCCATGTAACACAGACCACCAGTCACTAAGACGAAGGCAAAGTTATCAGAGAGCGGGGTCCTGTAGCAGTTTAATCACAGGATGGTAGGGGTTGGAAGGGTCCTCTGGAGATCATCTTGTCCAACCCCCCAAGAGATTCCTCATGAATCTCTTTCCTGTGAGCTCCTTTGTTTTAGACTGATCTTCCTCTCTCCATTTCTTCACCTCTTACAGCTGTATTAATAGTACCTCTTCCTCTTCAGGAGTGATCTTTTAAATTGTTTTAAATAAACACATTAGGAGCTATATATATTACTGGTTATTGCTTTGCCTTTGAGCAGTGGCGTGAGCTTTTCAGGCCCAACAGCCCACTGGTTTGCAGAGGGTGACCTCCTCAGCGTTCACACGCAATGGGAGGTTTGTCCGGCTTAAATCCTCCTACAGCTGCCCTTGTTCTACTCTCCACTCACTCACTGTACAACACTTATTAAATAATATCTTTATTTACTAGCTATATGAACTCACTGTATGGAAGGTATCTGGAAACCCAGACCAATATCTTGTCTGGGCCAAGACTCTTCTCTCTCCAGTTTCAGAACTATGCACATCACCGGCACTAGACACACTTGACCTACACTCATGCTCAGCAAATCCAAATTTAGCCACTGTTATGCAAAGTCTTGTTTTAAATCTCAGGCATTCGCTTAGGTTATTCGGCTATGCATGAAAGTTTCCCCTCAAATTTAAGAAAATTTCCTCATATCCGACATTGTGAAGTCAGATTGTTGCATCATTTAAAGAGTCTGCCACTAATTATCAGCCTTTTTCTTTTTTTCTATTGCCCAAGAAGTTCCTAATTTGCATGAATACTCCAAAGACCTTGTTGTGCGTAAATCTGGAAAGGGTAAGTGTGTTGTGGCCTTTCTAGCAGACTTTGAAAACTAAACTCAACTGCTTGTCCGACCTGTCCCCTTCCAAGCAGGTCACACTGAAAACGGTCACATAGACCCTACAGCCCAACACAACTTCTTTGGACACTGGAAGACAGCAGGAGCAGGTATTAGTTGCAATTAAAACCCAGCTTAAGAGCTATATTCCTCTACTGACTCAAGCATAGCTAATTTGATTTAACACAATTCCTATACAGAGAATCAAAACCACATTTTGGGAGCGAGACCTGTTCTGAACGCACTCATAAAAGGGTACTAAATTTTTAACATGTAAGGTTACGACAATATTCATTTTCCACAGTGAAATAACTGGGAGATTTTCTGAGATGAATAAGTACAGGTTGCTGTAGTAGACCATAAAATCCATATCTGACTAATTCAAGATTTTACAGACCTAGTAAGAGCAAAAATTTTTTTTTTCATAGTGTGTGTTTGTCCGATACCTGAATTACTTGCTCAGGGATTATTTCTTGTGGGGAAAAAAGCCAGCACATAGTTTTACCATCCTTATTATATAGCAAAGGATCACCAGAAAAAAAGAAAAAAAAAAAGAGAAACCATTGACTAAAACTGAATAATCCAGACAGGAAATCTCAAAAGTTTTTCTCCTGATAATAGTACTTTTCTCCTTGCCCACCCACAAGGTCAGAAAGAACATCTACTGGATGAAGCGTTGAATGAATGCTAAAGCACACACACAAAAATCTAACATCTCAGGCAGTTAAAAGGCGCTGCAAATTTCATTTGCATGCAGATTATTACATTGTTACAGTCACTATGATTACCTCCTTCTTCCAGATTTACATAATGTAGGAAAAACACACAAGTTTCCTTCTCCCAAGTTATCGCACCGAAATGCGCGGTGCTAAATATTCTCTCACAATAACGAATTTTCAAGATCACCTTCCTGAGCTTCTACTTTTTACATGCTTCACCCTGCTTTTACTTAAGCCTGTTCACCTTGTAGTTTGGGGGCAGCCATCAGTGAAGGGGTGTTGCATTTTTTACAGTGATTTGAAGAAAAAGGAGGAGGAAGACAAATATTCGGTGTGAAAATATCAAGCGTTGTACAGAGTAAATAGGCTTAACATTGGAGCTTGAATTCTTGCTACAGTGCACCGTTATATTTTGACTACTTATTAAAAAAAATCTCCCTGTTTTAGTTTAAAGTTAGTATGGAAAGGAGGTGTAAATCAATACAAGCCACAGAGCGGTCAGAGTTACTTAAGCACTGAAAATACAATTGCGTGTTGTTTTGCCTCTCCCTTTTTGACACTGGACAACAGCAGGTTTTCCTACATTCCCTGGGGAAACGCTATGCACTTTCACTGTATGTTTTTAACCTACTGCTCTCTACTGTTTTAGATCATCCCTGCGACACCTGATGCATAATAAACTACATACTCCAAGTGTCATGTTATCATTTTGCTGTTCAAATACCACCTCTCCTCTGAAACTTCACTTTGACAAGCACGTCAGAACCCGTGCGGTGCTGTGAGAAGAAATGATGGCTGGGGGACAGCCAAAACTGTATTTTGTCTGATTTTTTGTATCGTGAATAGTCTAATTAGGAAAAAAAAAAAAAAAGTTATTTTTAAGAAGTGACATCTTCAGTTCTGAGATAAGACGGGAAAAAAATGAGGGAAACTATTTCAATGGCTGCGATAATCAAATTCTTTTGTGTCACTCCAAATACATGCATAAACATTTCCTCGCAAATCCACTTGTAAAGATTATTTCTCTCTTTTCTCCCCTGACTTGCACTACGACAATAGTAATCAAGCCTGATAACTGCCCGTAGCATTCGCGGTGTAGCCGAGCCTACCACCCCTCCCTCTCGCATAAAACTCCAGCTTTTTGCAGACTATTGTCTGTACCCCGAGAACTGTGACTTTCCCAATGACTTCAGCAATAAACTTTTGATAAAGGGAAATGTTCTCACCTAAAATTGCAGTTGGCACAAATGGATCTGTCATACATCATAAGCAGGTCAATGCAGAAAAGGTAAAAAGAGAGAGAACAGTAAATGATTGATAAATGTTCCCGAGTTGACTTTCAGAAAGCTACCGCAAGCAACCGGTACGTCGCTCATGGATGTATTAAATTTCTATGGCAAGAAGTATGACAACACAATTAGAGACGCTTTCACTATGAAAAGGTCTATATAGGGTGGAAAGGAAGAAAAAAAATCGGTTACCTGGGTAGTAAGAATTAGGCACTGTTGTGCTCAAGGTGTTAGTTTTCATTGTAAATGAAGATGGTGAAGATACAGCTGCAAAGAGAAACAAAGCTGGTTAGAGACAGCGCGGTGCCACGGGGCTGTCTGAGCCGAGGGACGCGGCGTCCGCCAGCGACCTGGGTCAGAGTCCGACCCCTTGTGCTGGTCGCATCGGGACCTGGGGAAAACCAGGTGTGTCTAGAGAATGAAGGAGCTCACTGAACCCGATCGATTCTCTGAAAGGAAATGTCATCAGAGAGAGCACTTGGATCGCTGATGACAAATACGCTTCTTAAACCACAAGAATACCAATGCTTGAACAAGAGCATCACAATGACAACAGGCGTTTTTGACAGAAGCTTTGATCATTAGTAAGTTTACTTAATAATACTGTAAATACCGTATGCAAATATCCTCATATGCTCATTCTTTCCTTATTTTTTTTTGATTTGTTTAGACAGGTGGATCATGTGTACACAGATACTGTGCCCTGAATATTTTATTATTTTTAAATTATTATTTATATTTTATTATTTTATTTTTTAACAAGGGGTTTTATTCATTTAACTTGCATTGGTATTTAATCATTTAACCTTTTGTAAAACCCATGGGAAAGCCAAATGCAACAAATTAAGTGCAGGTAGTTCCCAGTTATACAAAGATCACGTGAATTACCCTTGTAATGCACAGACACACTCCATGGGTGGGAGTCAACCACAACACTTTACAGGATGTTCAGTCACAGAGTCGTTTAAAGTCTTCTAAGCAAAGCTCATGGCTAGTTCACCCTTAGTTGCTTGCCTACACAGCTCAGGTTCAGTCAGGTCAGCGAACGTAAGCACATTATGGATACCTATAAGCAGACTAGAGGGAATTTGTGAAATAAAAGTAGAATCTGTGGAACAGAAAGTAAAATGAAAGATGGGATCTGCTGGATGAGGAGTGAGATTCCTCCAGCTGGCTTTCACCCATCTTTTTTATGTTTGATCTTCTAGGACATAGAGTTGTCAGCCCTTGTTGAGACGGAGATACCTGAAAACTGGCTTAAATAATGCTGGTGGTTATCATGTAATCTATGAATGACCGTATCTGAGACTACTTTCCTTTGATTCTGTCTCCTGAATCGCTGGATGGACAGAATAGAGTGGTATTCCTTTTGAGCGTGGGTGCAGAGATTAGTTGAGGTCAGAGATGCTGCAGCTAATAAAACTGGCTAGATACTAAATGCAGCCAGGATAGTAACTTTTGTAGGAAGTAGGAATGTTCTAAATCTCTGGAGTACAAGGCCTTACACAAAGATTACTCCTAAAGACTCTCAGACTGCTTCTTCTCAGGGAAGAAGTGGAGTCATCACCCTTGGAGGTGTTCCAAAAACAAGCAGATGTGGTGCTTCGGGACACGGTCTAGTGTTCAGGGAGATGTTGGGATGAAGGCTGGACTTGATGACCCTAGATCTTTTCCAACCTAAATGATTCTATGACCACATTCTGGTGACCATATTTCTCATGGGAAGTCTAATTAGAGGTTCTAGGCCTCAAGTGGCATAAAATACTTGCTGTGGCAATAATTTCAAAGGGGTTTAAGGTGGTCTATATAAAGAGGATTTAGGCCCCAGAACTCATTGCAGCTGCTTTGGTTGTTGCACCCATTCACTAACGCCATCGGAAAACTACACCATGATGACGGAAGGGGAAGTCAAACCTCTTGATCTCTTCACAGAAGGAAGCAATCTCATTAATAGCAACGGTATATTCTCACCAGAAAGGCAAGTCAGCTTTTGAAAGATCTATTTCAAAGCGACTTCCAAAGTAACTCAAATGCAAATTAACATTGCAAATTCTGAGGCCAACGCTGCCGCGAGGAGTCTCGCTGTATAAACCTCACGGAGTGTTTGTACAACGGAGCTCGTCAAAGATAAGTTCTTAAGCATATTATTAAAGAGCAGGAGTTGGGCCTCACGTGCTTGGGCCTTGTTAGTACTTGAAACAAAATTCAATCTTTAACAAATTCTGAAGATGTTCAAAACCATTGGTATACAAGAAAAACTGAGGTTCCGTAAGAACTACAAAAAAACCAAGATAGCTTTTTGAACATAGTTGTTCTTTTTTCATTCTTTTGAACAATTATAAAACCATACTGTTTTTTCCTGGTCTTTGCTTAGTGCTAACCCCCTGATAGGAGCGAGGCCTTGACTAAAATTCTAATACAGGAAATTTTGTAACCCGAATTTTATTTATTTTCAGGGCAGATGCAAAAAGACCCCGGCTATTAGAGACTCTCTTATTAAATTGCAGAGCAGATAATTCCACTGAGTCCTTCCTTTGCACAAGCAACAGAAAGAGCATCATCTAGAATTGGAAGTAATAAGACAATCAGATCACTATTAGGAAGTTATGACATTCAAAAATAAATTTCACCCTCAAAGAAAGAAGTGAGCAGGGGAAGCATTTGAAGGACTTGGGACAGCATGAGGGATATAACATTTTTAACATAATAGAGATTGGAGAAAGGTAAAACTACAGCTGTTTCAGTAATGTCTTTGCTCTTCTGCAGAAGAAAAGGATGGACAGAAAAAAGCTCAATTATCCTTATTATTTTTAAAGAAGTCTATTCTTGATGTCTGACTGTCTTGCTCATTCGAATATACGCTGTAATGTGCCGCACAGTGGGAAACCCTGGGGCCCATGGATTTTCCATGGCTGAGTAATGAGGAATATTTTCAAACCCATTTGCACTTTTCTTCTACCTTCCAAAAAAGAAAAAAAAGGGAAAGAAAAGAAAAGAAGAAACTTACATCTCCCATTTAGATTGTGCGTGTCCATGAAAGAGAAAGCTTCGTCACAGTTGGTGCCTTGCTCAGTGTAGCTTTTATCCATTGAATTCACCATCACTGTCATTTCCTGCCGTGTGCTACTCAATGTCTCTTTCCGCTTTTTAGCCAATTTTCTTAAGAAATGAATGTTGAGGGGGGGAAAAAAAAGAGAAAAAAAACACAACACTCAGCAAACAGACATAGTCTTCATGTTGTTTAGATCATGTTGTTTAGATCAGTATTGTAGCTTGCGACCATATTATTAAGTAACGTATCTACAATTATTCTGCATTTTTGGAACCTTAAATTGATTTCATGCTCATGTCTTTCAACAGCATCTGATAATCAAGGGATGGTTGCCAATACCCTGGCTTATGGTGAACATCACCTTAACCCTTGGGGGCCACCACCGAATTAAAGGGGACTACTTGGATACAAAGGTGATGTCAGCGACTGTAAAAAAGGCTACACTTGCTTAAATACATAAATAAAAAGGAGAGAAGATTTCACTGGAACTGACAAATCAACAGCAATTTTCACTTCACATGCGTAGTCTGTCTGGAGCTGGTTTGTTGAGACACCATATAATACACTCACTGGTCTACATCATACTGCTTAGTACACATTTGATCTCTTAAGACACTTGGCACAAGCAAGTGACATTTCAAACTGCATTGCATTTCTAAAGACTATTTTCTGCCACTCCTGATTCCAGAAGAATTAGTCACAAGAATCCGTTGCCTCTCAGCAGGAGTGGTCTGTCAGAGGCAGGACCTTGATTTTGATACTATAATATGATTCATTAAGCTACAGAAGTGCTTTGGATTCATACACCTCTTTTTTTTCCAGATGTTTCTGTCTCAACTAAAATCTCACTCTGTCTCCCCCAGACTTATGCTTAGTTACTACCACAAAACGTCCAAAATTCCTGAATATTCCTTCAAGCTCTCTGAGATGTCTGTGACCCTGATGATGGTGGATCCCATGCCCATCTGGCTTGTTTCCCTGGTCTGTGACTCTGTCTTAGACTGAGACCTTTCTCCAAGTCCTTGCGTAAAGACCTGATTGAAATTTTCCAGTATGGGTTTTACATAGAAATAAGTGCTCCACAGACCTTGATCTTCTCGTATCTATTCATTCAATGACTTTTCCTCTGTGGAAATCATAATGAGCCAGCTCATATCCATCTGCCAGGAAGACCTTTTCGATATCTTCAACTAGAACTTACAGGAGCTTATTATCTCACCTATCTTCACTTCCACTTCTAGACACCTACTGCACCAAGCATAATCAACTTGTGTCAACTCTCAAAGCCTTTCTCTTTGTTACCTCTTGTTCAGTATGAAAAAATAATTCCCACCACAGAGAAAAATTTTTTACCAGCCTTCACTACATTTTCAAACAAGCACATTTGTCTCCTCTCATGTTGCACAGGAGGAACTTTCTAAAACCTCCTTACTGATAGCTCAATATTCTGCTCTGAAATGCTGCCTGCAGACACTCTTTGCAAAGTACAGAATCATAGAATTGTTCTGGTTGGAAGAGACCTTTAAAATCATCAAGTCCAACCCTTAACCCACCACTGCCAGGGCACCACTAAATCATGTGCCTCAGCACCACATCTCCACAGCTTTGAAACCCCTCCAGGGATGGGGACTCCACTACTTCCCTTGGTAGCCTGTTCCAGGGCTTTACAACCCTTTTGGTGAAAAAAAAATTCCCAGTGTCCAACCTAAACCACCCCTGGTGCAACTTGAGGCTGTTTCCTCTTGTCCTATCACACCTCGCTACAACCTCCTTTCAGGTGGACCCGCCTAGATGCAATCCTGGGCCCCCTGCTCTAGGTGAGCTGCTGGAGCAGGGGGGTTGGACCAGATGATCTCCAGAGGTCCTTTCCAATCCCCACCATGCTGGGATTCTGGGATTTCAAAATTCACTAATGATAATATTACATTCCAGCGAAGAAAAAGATAAACAGCAACAAGTCCTTCTTTTAGATGAAGTTTAACTCCTCATTTTGCAATGTGGAATATCACTGGTAGACAGCAAAAATAACTTGTAAACAAAGGGTTTTATTTTTAAACTTTGGTGTAATTTTAATCTAAGGTGACTAAATGCAGGAACTTAACAAGTCCCTCTCTAATGAACACTAATTTACTTTGAAGACCTGATAACAAAACTGGCTATTTATTACTTCGCAGTGCATAAACGCAGAAGGGACCATTAGATAATCTAGTCTGAACTCTTTTACATCAGAGACAGTAAAATTTCACTCAAGTACCAAAAGCAAAACAAAGCTTTTATATCTTTGCATCCTTCAAGCTTCCCTCTCCTTCATACCTAATTGTAATGAATGAGAAATATCTTCTTTAAAGTAGAACCTGAGATGTGTCTCCTAATGCATGAACAACTTAATGGAAGTCCTTTATAAGGACAGGATTTTCAAAGTGATAACACCTAATGGATAAATTTTTCCTCCTTTCCACCCTTAGCTTAGATGCCAACATGCTAAGTCACGCATCATTCCTCTTCTGATCCTCTTTAGACTTAAGCTGAAAGTACATCCAGCTACTCCCACCACCTGCCGGGCAACTCCCAGCTTAGCTGGGTTGGGAAAGAAGAACCTGGACGGTGATGACACCATCCACAGTGTGGTCACTAAGACTACGTCCGTAAGGTGCATATTGTACTTATTTTATTTCATGGTTCTGCAGACCATAGGAAGGTACTTCAGGACAATCCAGCCCTAGGATTCAGGAAGGAATGCAGAGCAGCTTTGCTTCACAAGACTTCCCTCTCTTCAGGCTGGAATCAGCAGATTCTCGTTAACAAGTTTTCCACCCAATCCACCTGAGCCTCACCGCATACTCACTAAAGCCAGGGAACTGTGGTATGCAGTGGCCTTCCCTTGCCCATCAGGGAACCTGTGAGTATCATAAAATCATCCTAGAATCCTAGAATGGTTTGGGTTGGAAGGGACCTTTCAAGGTCATCTAGTCCAACCTCCCTGCAGGGAGCAGGGACATCTGCAACTAGAGCAGGTTGCTCAGAGCCCCGGCCAACCTCACCTGCAATGGTGCCAGGGATGGGGCAGCCACCACCTCTCTGGGCAACCTGCGCCAGGCTCTCACCACCCTCAGCATCCAAAATGTCTTCCTTCTCTCTAGTCTAAATCTCCCCTCTTTCCGTTTAAAACCGTCACCCGTTGTCTTGTCACAACAGGCCCTGATAAAAAGTCTGTCCCCATCTTTCTGACAGGCCCCTTTAAGTACTGAAAGGCCGCAAGAAGGTCTCCCAGGAGCCTTCTCTTCCCCAGGCTGAACTATTTTCACAAAACTTTAATCACTGTCCATCTCAAAAGCTCAGCACTTTCTCCAAGAACTCCTGCATGTGAAAAATGTACTGGTGAACTCTTCCTTTAATAGTTTCTTGAAGAAAAGTTACTGTGAGAATCACCCTGGGCAACACGGCAGTGATACTGATCCATATCGGAAAATCCATAATGTGGTAAAATAAATGATGCCAGCCACTCAGTGGGGTTACAGAAACCCACCCATGCTCTGTAGGGTGCACATCTCAAGCACCTGCTGTGACAGGATATGTCCTTTATTTTACAGTAAAAATCGTATCCTGTCCAAGGAAAGCCAGAGTTCTTGCTTATTACACCAACACCGTGAAGCTCACATTTTATAAAAAGGCAGCTAATTTTCTTAAAGAAATTACACTAAAATTTTCTCATTTCCTTCACTTCTGGTCTTGGTCCCATAATGAAGCTACAGCAGATTGTTTTTATGACAGTAACAACTGTACAGTACTTCTCAGTCTGAATCTAATTCTGGAAATAGGTCTTGTGGGAAAAGTTCAAATCTGAAACAACTGTTAGAGGAAGCGAGCGATACCAGCCGGAATGCTGCACTGTGAGCAAAAACACCCACCGGACTTAGACAAGCAAACTTCAGCTGAACGGAACATTTTTGTACATCTGCAGATTTCCGATATTGCTGGAAGCGTTGCAGTGCCGCAGTCTCTGCAACTCACCCATTCCTTGGATCTCTCGATCCCTGAGAGGCTAAAGCTACACGAGATTTAAGTCGTGAAACCGTGGTACTTCACACCACCGCTCATGCTCTTAGATTTGAAGTGAATTTTTGGGGAAAAAAAGGACTTAAATATTTTATCATTTTCACTCATGGAAAAGACATTTCATAGCTGCTCTCTGATGTTTCTTCCTTCTTAAAAGGAGAAGAGATAGAATCACAGAATTATGTTGGTTGGAACAATCGTTTCCTACATGGGAGAAGAGCCCGACCCCACCTGAGCCTCCTTTTCTCCAGGCTCAACAACCCCAGGTCCCTCAGCTGCTCCTCAAAAAACTTGTGGTCCAGACCCTTCCCCAGCTTTGCTGCCCTTCTCTGGACACGCTCCAGCCCCTCAATGTCCTTCTTGGAGTGAGGGGCCCAAAACTGACCCCAGGATTCAAGGTGTGGCCTCTGCAGTGCCCAGTTCAGGGGCTCAATCCCTGCCCTAGTCCTGCTGGCCACACTAGTGCTGACACAAGCCAGGATGCTGGTGGCCTTCTTGGCTACCTGGGCAGACGCTGGCTCATCTTCCACCAGCACTCCCAGGTCCTTTCCCACCAGGCACTTTCCAGCCACTCTTCCCCAAGCCTGGAGAGCTGCAGGAGGTTGTTGTGACCCAAGTGCAGGACCAGGCACTTGGCCTTGTTGAACCTCATCCCATTGGCCTGGCCCATCGATCCAGCCTGTCCATGTCATTAACCAATGCTGTAAATCTATGGAGCTTCCATATTTTAAGTGTTTTGCAGTTCTGCCATGTGTCTACCTAAAAAAGAGCTTCTCAAACTAGAGAACATATAGAGAGAGATGATGAGAAGATCAAAGGAACAGATCCTCCCAAAAGAGCAGTAGTCCTTATATAGATAAGAAGTCCTCAGTTTAAAAAAGAGGCAGTTGAACTGGGAATACAATTAAAATATATAAAAAAGAAAAGCATGGAGAAAAGTAAGAAATTAAGAAAGAATTACTATTTCTCAACTATGTAAGCACCAGACCCAGAGGGTACACAGAAGATTTTTTAAATAAAAAAGTGAATACTTTCACACAGACTAAGTAATTATGGAACTACAGGACTCTCGAGATACCAGAAGCAAATATTGGTAAAAGAAAAATTGTTGAAGGGTTGAGCAGAGGACAGTGACTGCATCCCCTTATCTTTGCTCTGTTCCTGTATTCATCTAAAGGTTTGTCACTGGCCACTATCACAGACGTGATGTAAAGTCTGGTGGCCTTTTAATCCCAAATTTGATGCGACTTTTTATTACGCTAACAATCCTTGATGCAAGAAACAGGGTGTAAATATCTTATCCGCTTTTCTAACACTTACAATTACTCACCTTTTTGCATTGTTTAGGCTACTTATGATGTGCCAGGCAGGATTAATTAACTCAGAAATTAATTGCTTTGCCTGTCTACTTTGGCTGCCTGTGATACGCTACAAGAAGACTCATAATTATTTGGGGGAAAATGCTTTAATCCAAAATCATTTAATGAGCATTGCCGATTGAGCAGCACTCAGTCTGGAGATGTAATTTAATAAAAGCTCTCCAGGAGAAGCGTGTGATAAAGTCTGCAAATGCAACTGGCTTAATCCCCGCCTATTGTGTTTTGATATGTTTTTCATACTGAGGTCGTCATTATTTTTTATTTAACCACAAAACCGTCCCCATCAACATCTGTGGTTGTTTCCTCGCCTTCAGCAGCGGGTCACACTACACATCGCTGTGAGAATTACACGGGTACCGGAGTTCAGGTTTAATCTACACTCTCTGCTTTGCAATAGTAACATTGGGTGCTACTCTGATCTGCATCAGAAAATTCAGAATACTACTTTCTATTTTTTAGGATATCCTTTTAGGGCATGTCTTCAGCCTCCAGTGCCTCGTCTGTATTCTTTACGTTACTTTTGTTCAAAATTCCTGACAGAAAACGGGTTTTAGGAACCTGAATATATAGAATCCAATTCAACCAAAATGATTTTATTAAATAACTGTCATTATAAGTAACTAATACTTTTATTCTGCTTTATATTTCTTATCAAAACAGCAACACTCTGCCCAGAACTCATTCTATCTCCCCTGAATGGACTGAGAGAAATACGAAGCAACTGAAATCAAGTGAGGAGGTGAAATAGAAATAGTCCAGCGACGTTCTGCTCACAGCAAAACTTCTGTCACCCGATTTCGTATTTCTGTGCTTTGTATTGAAATGTAATATGTTCACGAATGCAATGTCACAGTGACATTAAACTGTCCACGCTCTATCAGATAGGAAATAAAGTTAGCAGAGGCGTTTTTAAAGGCAGCAAGAACTAGCGATCACTTAATGAAATGCTTCACAAGCTCAGGAACTAGAGAACAAGTACAGGGAGAGTAATTGCAAGCGAATTTAAAGAGGAAAAGGTAGGCAGGATTCCGCTGAATTGTGCCGTTCCTCGCTTAGGATCTCTTAGTATGTGAACTCGGATTAGATTATACAATTATTCTCTGTCCTAAGAAGTCCACCGTCTACTTTCTATTGACTCCATGACAGAGTAAATCTACAGCAGCCCAGAAGACTGATGTAGAGATTGTGAATATTACCCTCCAGCCCTTTTACCTGACTTTACAAACAGATGGTTTATTATAACTCCTTTTTGGTGCCTTCTCTTTGTTTCAATCATCGATTCCCTGCTTCAGAGCAAGTGCTAACATGGTTCCTTTCATTTTTATCGTGCTCTCGCATTCTCTGATGAAGACAAAGGAGCGAACTTTAACAAAATGCTGTGATGCTGCTTGAATTTTGTGAACAGCGTTCCTGATCCCATAGGATTTAATTTCCCACCCCTTTCATTCACCGCGGCTTTCATTTGTGCCACAGAGACTTTAGAAGCACTTTTGGTAGCACCAAAATGGGAACTGGGAGAGCAGGAAGCCAATACGAGCAGGACTGGCTAGAAAGGGAGAAGAGAATGCGAGTAAAAGGGTGGGGAGAGGATTCATTTAACTTACAGAGTTACAAGAACTGAGTGCAAAATGAGTTTCATGAAAATGGTTTAGATTTACACCAGCATAAACGAAATCAGGGTTGATTTTCTGTGGTTTTTACTCATTGCAGATTAGAACTTTCAGGGTCTACTTGCACTTTGTTGTCACTAGTGGAGTGGTTCATTAGCGTCCCATGAGATCAAAGTTATTTAGCTACATCCCATTTCCAAACTAGCAGCAGTAGCTCACAGGTAAAGTACGACATGACTTAAGAAACAGTGAAGAGAGAAAGGAAATATGGAGGGGAATGGGAAATGAGGCTCGCAGAGGAAGTTAATTTGGTGGTTACAGTTTAGCTCTTGTTTGTCCACCTAAGAAGACCTTGACACATTTCAGTATGATTGGCAGGCTCTTCAGGGGAGGCTCAAAGCTATGGCAGTAAAAAAGGAATTTGAGAAGCTTTGGCAGAACGACATCTCTGCAAAGCTCCTGCCTGCACTATTTCTGGCTCTCAATCTTCAGAAAAATGCACCCACAGAACTTAAGAAAAATAAAATACAACACTCCCCTGCCCCTGCAACAGGAGAATCAAACAGTAATGAGATGTGAGCAGCAAGATTCTTCAAAAACTACCATAATCTAATTTTGACCGTGACCATCCAACCTGGCCTTGAACACTTCCAGGGATGGAGCATCCACAACCCCCCTGGGCAACCTGTGCCAGGGTCTCACCACCCTCAGAATGAAGAATTTCCTCCTAATTTCCAATCCAACCCTACCCCTCTTCCAGTTTGATTTGCTTGTGTGATTAGAGCAGCCATGTGGAATTACTTGCAGGACAAGGATTAGGATACAACTTAGAATATGGAAGAGGCCACTTTATGACCACAGGGAGGAACCCAGTAGCCCAGGTGGAACACATGAAGGCCAAAATCATGCACTGACATTAAACTGCTCTGCGCTTTTCCTCTCTTCCCAGGGAGAAGAGGACAGCCGGGCAGCTACGAGGTCTGTTATGGTGAGGAATGCAGGGACCTAGAGCAGCTACATCAGGGTAGTGAGATGAGGGGTGGTGAAATGACTCCATCATACCAGAAAATATCACTGTGGTCTTTGATATAGGAGCAGAGCAGCACTCAGGTCTCTCTTTCAGCTGATGGCCCTGCTCACTAAACCACTGAATCATACTCTCTGATCCAGTCAATCTTGAATTACTCTCTTGAAAACAGTGTATTTTTAAAGGGTTTGAAGAGTTCTTCCAATAAAAACATTGTCTGCCCAGCCAGGGGATTAGGACCACTGCTCATAGAGGTGGGATATTCATCTTTGGAGATACCCAAAAACCCTGCTGGACAATGTCCTGAGCAACTCAGCTTAGTTTAAGTCTGCTTTGAGCAGGAGGTTAAGAAAGATGATCTCTGAAGCTCCCTTCTGATCCAAATTACTCTAGAACTCCCATTAAATGTTCTGGTAATAAGGCTTTTTTAATAAAAGAAAGCCATAAGGATTTAAAGGATTATAGATTTGAACTCAACCCTCAACTGTGCCCCTTCTTTGGAACTGTCCTACATGTGAGGTGCACAGTTGGAACCAATACAGAATTGTACCAGCAAAATTACATAGTCAAATAATTAAATATTACAATAGATAGAGATTCATTTTAGTTGTTTATTTCTATTTTTTATCCCCTTTTCCTGTCACAAGTACTAAACCACTTTTCTAACTTCAGGAGCAGAGCTGGTGTAAATATTTTTATCAATAGAGCTGTTTCATTAGAGAGCTAGTTATATTCACATTGAATTGCATAGCGAGAATGTGATAATTTTCCATGAAAAAAGGCAAATTATAGTTTGATTTTCTAAGATAGTATTAATAATATACATGTTCTCAGCTTAATGAAGGTGAAACATTCAATTTTCCATTGTGTTTGATTTGCATTAATTTCTGCTACATTAATAGTTCATAAATGCAACATGACACTACACTACTTTACATGCTTCCTATTACACTATTTCAGCTTCATTGACTTGAAGCTTCTGAAGAGTTCATAGAACCATAGAATGGTTTGGATTAGAAGGGACCTCAAAGATCATCTCATTCCAACCCCTTGCCACGGCAGGGACACCTCCCACTAGACCAGGTTGCTCAAAGCCCCATCTAACCTGGCCTTGAACACCTCCAGGGATGGAGCATCCACAACCCCCATAGGCAACTTCTTCTAGTGTCTCACCACCCTCAGAGTGAAGAATTTCCTTCTAATTTCCAATCTAAATCCGCCCTCTCCTTTTCTGCAATGTACAGTCACAGGAAAATTCCAGACCTGACCTTTCCTTTTGCCCAAGGACACTTTTTTCTCTACAAAAAGGAATTACATTTTCTTAGCTAACTTTATTAAGAACAGTAAATGAACGTTTACACAGACCCTGGACTTTCGCTTTTGTTGGCAGATATGCCATTTTACTTATCTACAGTTAACAAGAACACCTAGGTTCTTTTGTATGCAAATGAATATACATACCTAATTTCATTTTAAGAGATAAAAGAAATGATTTAGATGAATGAAAGATGTATATGTCATAGCAGCTCACAGAGAGATGCATCTCCTTCACGGTATTGAGGAGAGAGACTTTGCATGTGGTACAAGGATACCATATTTATAACACCTTGTTTAAAAGATGTATTTTGCATTTGACATTGCAAGTCTTCCCCTTTGTCTCAACAGCTTTTCTTTTTCTTCTTTTCCCCCATCGTATTATCATACGATCTGAATAAAGAACGGAACAGACAACACCGAGGCCTACTCAGGAGGAGGGAGCTGTGTGATGTGTGGTGCCAGACAAGAGGAACATGAAAGCTCTTCACAGAAACACATTCATGACAGATTTTGGAATTCTCTTCCTGAAACTAATTATCATTTTAGAAAAGGCTGGCTAATGATGAAAGAAAACACCTTCTTATCCCATAGCTGTCAGTTCTATGAAGGGCCTCCAGCTCCCAGGGGTGGTGCCCAGAATCCCTCCGCTTTCACAGATCCAGACAAGAGGCAGTGGTAAACTCATGCAAATTTGTTCTGGGATGATTTTCCCCACACCAAATTTTCACCTTATTTTCAGAGGAGTTCTCAGCCTGAGGAATGACAGAGCTGTATGGCAGATGTATCTATTACACGGCAGTTTCACAGAATCATAGATTCGTTTAGGTGGGAAAAGACCTTTATGATCATTGAGTCCAACTATCAACCTAACACTTCCAAGTTCACTTCGTGGAGGTGTTCAAGGCCAGGTTGGATGGAGCCTTGAGCAACCTGGTCTCGTGGGGGTGTCCCTGCCATGGCAGGGGTTTGGAACCAGATGATCTTTGAGGTCCCTTCCAACCCAAACCCTTCTATGATTCCATGACTGTCCACTCTCTCTTCCCACTACTGTCTCTGATATTTGCTATGATGTTCTAAACTCCACAACCATGTCCAGGCAAAAGTCTGTCTTAAAAAGTAAACCTGTGGTTCCTTCAACGAAGAGAAAACCCCCAGCCCCACAGTGCATCACTACCTGAGGCTGACCTGGGTATGGGACGGGCATTTTCCACATGAAATAACTTGCTCCTTTCACTGCGGCGTTAAAAAGTTTGTCTTGCACTTCCCAGAGGAAGCAGATTCCCAGATATCTACGGGAAAGTTACTTCCAGGCTTGCAATAGTAACTGTGACAGTTTTAAATATAGGAAATATTTTTCCCTCTAGGTATGTAGGTCTCTGCAGAGATCTCTCTCTCGCTGGACAGAAACTAAGGCATTTGGCTTTATCAGTATAAGGACATAAAATACGGTCAAAATAAATTGTTTAAAGTTCTGCAAAACATTCCTTGAAGGAATTACCTTCAGTGCATTTGCTATTTAAATATATGTAAACTAATTTTATGCATTGCATATATTATAAACACGCATGTATATATGTAAATATGTAACTAAATATATGTAGCAGAGTAGTGTGGAACCGAAAGCAAAGGTTTTGATAGGCTTAATTTAATACGATTCACTCCTTGCCTTGCTGCTCCTCAGGAACAGAATACAAAGCAGCCACAGGCTGTTTGCTGATTTAAAATTCCATTGTATGAGTACAGATGTTCCAGCAGACAGATAAGCACCCTGACCTAGCTCCTGTGTAAGTCCTGCAGTGGGAGGTTCTTCTTCAGTTCCTGGGAATATTACCTTCTACACAAGACGGCGTTCCGTGCCCCCTGTCCTATATTTTCTCCCTTGGATAAATATTTTTTGCCTCTTATCCCAATCCAGGCAGCAGCCTGTACAACATCATCGCTAGTGCTGGCACTGAGCGTTCACAAACTCGCACATGATTTTTGCTGCTCTCCTGGCATCTCCATCACGTGCCTTTCAGCTTTTCAAGCAATTCCCTCCTTCAAGTCTTTTGTAATATTCAACATACCTCAGCAGTTCAAAATACCCAAATGCAGCTTTTAATCAGACTTGTAGGAGTTCATCTTCCTCCTTTCTCCCCAAGAAGAAATCCGTCTGGGCAAAAAGTCACCGACTAAAACCTCAGAATAGGCAATACTCAGTCACGTAAGAAAGAAATTCATTTTTTCCTAAGGGGCTGCTGAAATTGGGCCATCCCCTTAAGGCGGGTGGAATAACTAATGGGATGCACGACGATACACCCGGAGCACAGTGTTCTTGGTAGTGCACTAATTTAAACGTGCTCTGTGCTCGCTGCGGGAAGGCAGCCGCCAAGCAGTAGTTCTTTAGCAGCATGCAGCTCGTAAACCATTCAAGCACTCTCCCAGGCCACGGGTATATCATCTAATTGGCCGTGGAAGCGCGGTGGCAGATGGACTGCTGGTAATCCAAAGCTGTGACTGCAGGAGAGAGTGGTCCAGCTGAGACCTCGTGAGGCTGATAGCGTTTGGTCAGTCTAAGATGCAGCTGCACCCTCCATCCAGTCATATCCCACGCAGAGGAATGGGGCTTACAGGAGAAATTGTCATCTGTCCCCTTTATAAAGAGCTAATGAAGTTGTCCAGCCCCTACTTCTCTCTCAGCATTGGGCTCTTACGTCCTATATTCAATGGCTCGTAATGAAGATGTTAATATGAGGCTTGCATGGCAGGGAAGGTTGATTAATCCACTTCAAGAGCTCTTTATACCATGGTGGAAAGGGCAGCTGATACAGCCGCATACCATAGTGGCTTTAGGTGAGAACATTTCAAATACATCTATTTAGCTCCCTTCATTTCTAATTCTGGCAAACTTGAACCTATTAACACCGAAGACTTTCTTAATTAAAAGCTGTAAGAAAGGTGTCAAGGAAAGCTTCTCTAAATCTTTCTAATACAGTCTCAACTGAAAAAAAAAAAAATCAGTTATAGCCACAATAACTTTAATATTTGAAAAGAATGTTAATTAATGATTGCATATAATAGGGGATTTTCACTTAGAGCTTTGCCACCCACAAGCAGCATGATAATCCAAAGACTGAGGAATCAGAATTCTTGCGTGGCACCACGCTACCTTCAAGTCTCCACCTCTGTCACAGGAACACAAAGAGCAAAGAAATGCCTTTTTCTCACGTCTAATTCTATTTTCTGTGAAAGTACACTTTTAAAGACAGGGGCATCTTTTATCCTCAGAAAAAGGAAAATCTGAAACTTCTGAACAGAGCTCGCATGGTAAAATTCCTTTGGAGCAAACAAAGTGAAAGCTATAAATAACGCCTGAGTCCTTCCCGTGATGCAATCACCCGTTTCAAGGATACTACACGCGTCAACTTGAGCTGCTGAGCACCGTGCTGATCCTCAGAAGGCGACAACCCCAAGCAACTAAAATATTACGACATCGTTAAAAATACCTGGAATTGGCAATTTTAACAGTAATGACGGCTGCTGCACATCTTAAAATGCACAGCCCAGTACTTCAAATACACTGGGCTATGACAGTTTAGAGCAGTGATGTAATACAGTCAATATACTGAGTTTTAGATACACAGACCTATCGGGCGATGAAGCCAGAGACAGAACAAACAGGCTTTTGTGTGGAAAATAACAAACTATTCCTTCACGCTCCTCTAATAATACGAAACAACAATGATGTTTCTAAGATATAATGTGGTAGTGCTAAAATTAACTCCCCAACTCGTTATTTACAGAGCAGCAACGTGTGGTGCGACAGCTGCGAGGAAAACTGCTCTTTGTTCGTTTAAAAAGAACCAACAGAATTTGATAACGAAGAAAGCAGTACGTCTGCAGCAAAACTTAAAGGAGTTCCACAAAAACAGTTCTGTAGCCTTGAAGAATTTAATCATAGAATCACTAAGGTTGGAAAAGATCTCCAAGATCATCAAGTCCAACCGTCACCCCAACACTACCAATAGTAGTGCGCTAGTTTTTCAAACAGTAACTTGAAAACACGAGTGGACGTCTGTGCAATTCATTAGGGACAAGCATTCACTATTTAAACAGCGTCTTCCTTCAAAACACTGCCACGCTAGAAGTAACCGTAACTAAATAAGAGTGGATGAGTGGGAAGGGACCTTATTTTGACATAGGAAGAATTACAGATGAGGAGACTCTAGTTGATGTTAGATGAGAAGTTATGGTAACAAGAAGCTAGATAAACAAGAGTTTTCCCAAATCCAGACTCAGAAATGCAGGCTGAAGGAGATACATGGACACCTGATTCACAGAATCCCAGCACGGTGGGAGTGGGAAGGGACCTCTGGAGATCATCTTGTCCAACCCCCTGCTCCAGCAGGTCACCCAGAGCAGGGGGCCCAGAATCGTGTCCAGGCGGGTTTGGAATCTCTTCAGAGGAGACTCCACAACCTCTCTGGGCAGCCTGGGCCAGGCTCCCACACCCTCACACCAAACAAGTTTCTCCTCCTGCTCAGCTGGAACCTCCTGGGTTCCAATTTGAGCTCAGTGCCCCTTGTCCTAACAAGTGTTCGGACACTTGGACATAGGTTTGAATAGAATTTTAAATGGCAGTAGAACAGTATTTCCTCTACTATGACAGCTGATTTCAGAAATGAGGTAAAGTTTCTCAACCACCGCCATTTGCAGCTCAAACTGGAAAAAAATGGCTTACTCTTCCAGAAGCAGACAGAAATGTTTGCATAATTTGGAATATCTTTTTTACACACCAAACCAGCATATGGGTATGAAGGTATTAATATTGCAGCCTGCATCTGATAAGGACATCTTATCTCTCCTCTTCAGCTCCAAGCCCACTTTGGCTCTGCCACATCTTTGGGGTTTTTTTTCACCACTGTGATCAGCGAAGTTCATGTTCCTACACAATATAAGAATCTCATGCTATTTTTCCACTTTCTTAATATCGCACCTTTCACCGGAGGGATTTTAAATGTTTCATGGAGTTTTACTAATTAAAACTTACATCATAAGGGGACAGACAGAAAGCACTTCAGTCATCAGTAACATGGATCTTGGAAGGAAGTTAGCAGTAGGCTGACAGCAGCGTTACTCTTCACGCAGAAGATGGAGAAGACTATTGCATTTGGCTGACAGATGAAAGATTTCAGTAGGACGTTGTTACCTAAATGGAGGCTTGGTCCAGAAAATGGAAGCTTTGCATTTTCAAACATCTTTACTCACGAGCAGTACAACTCACGGATTTCAGCTTTCTATGGATTAACGTCCTGTGTTCCTCAAGTACTGTGTTCCCATCTCTCCTTTGGGTCACCAGCACCTGCTCCCCAACATTTCCCAGCTACCTCTCCTATCCATATAACAGCAAAAAGGCAAAAAATAGGATGAAATTTTAAATGTCCTCAAATATCTCTGACTACCCCTTTTAAGATGATCCAACAGATGGGCAGAGTGGCCCTCGGCACAGCACTAGGATGATGACTCAAGTTAAACTTGTGGCTTTCAATTTAGGTAAGAACTTCAAGAGAAGTTTAAATATAATTTAAGATCAAATCAGGATTATTTGTAAAAATGCTGAACTTCAAGCAATCATGCAGTCACAAGACTTATGGTAATTATAGAATCATTCTAGTTGGAAGAGACCTTTAAAGTTCATCAAGTCCAACCCTTAACCCAGCACTGCCAGGTCACCACTAAACCATGTCCCTCAGCACCACATCTCCACAGCTTTGAAACCTCTTCAGGGATGGGGACTCCACCACTGCCCTGGGCAACCTGGGACAGCCCTTCACAACCCTTTCAGGGAAGACATTTTCCTCATGTCCATCTCCCAGCCTGGCCTCCCAGCAGAGGGCTTCCAGCCCTCCCATCACTGCTGGGGCCTCCTCTGGCCCCGCTCCACCAGGTCCATGTCTCTGCTGAGGACTCCAGACCTGGACTATTTTGCATGCATAACCACACCTAAAATATTTTAAGCTGCTTCTTGGAAATAACGCATTTTACAGCTTGCAGGTACTGCCAGCACCACGCAAGTCGAGCCATTAAAAGAAGCAGGAGGTAAAAATGAAAAAAAAAACAACCCAAAGAAACAGTGCCGTTTCTTCCTCACCGTGTGCCACCATCGCCTTTCTCCTGCTTTCGGAGAGATAAAGAAGGGGTGTAATGGTTAATCTATTGTTTATTCAAAACCACCAACAGAAGTTAATAGACAGTTATAAACTAATTGAGTGCGTCTGTAGTGCTATCTCCTCATTCATCTCGCTTATTCAATTTAGCTCTGTTAGTGTTCCATATGGTACAGTGCCCCTGCTGCTAGAACAGCCATTCATGGCAAGAAAAGCCCTGTAACAACAGGAAGCTAATAGTTTAACTGTTCCTCTAAATTTGTTTGACAAAACTGACATTTAGTGCGCCACGTCACGTTGTCAGTAATCTGCAATTTTACCCTTAGGCAGGCAAGTGGATGCTCATTTTATTTACCTCTCATAGTTAAAAGCGTAATTAATATTCCGCTCTGAAACAAAGATTAGAGATCTGACAAACACTGCAATTTAAATTCCCCATTATGGCAAACATTAAAATCAAACATCTTTCCCACGCCCCATTGCATCAAGGACACGTGTAGCTGTAATTTAACTTTTTAGTTTTTTAATACCACAAACTAATTTCTGCTGTCAGTTTAATGAGGTGGAAAACACAAATCTTGCGGCTCTCTGTGTGTGCAGGCTGGGACAAGGCAGGCTGCAGAGAGCTTGAATCAGGCTGCCTCACAGTGCTCCCGTCAAAATCCCCAGATTATTGTGAGTCTCAACAGTAAAAAGTCTAAAAAAAGAAAACTCTTAAAGAGTTTGCTTAACAAAAGGCTTCAACGAACAAATACTTCAGGAACAGAACCACTGTAACACCACAGCAGCTGTCTGAATTGCTGTAGAATTGCTGGAAAACCCCAATAATTGTGGTCCAGGCTGGAACGTTGCAGCAGCATCCCCCGTAGCACCAAGCCCAGCTGAAATCTCCAAAGGCTTCGTAAGGAGGGATGTCCCCTTCTCAGGGCCTAACCTCCATCCTGCTTTACACCTAGTTGAGGTTAGGCCAAATAAGCAGTAGGACAAGAGAAAATGGCCTCAAGTCACACCAGGGGAGGTTTAGGTTGGACATGAGGAACAATTTCTTCCTGCTAAGAGTTGTGAAGGGCTGGCCCAGGCTGCCCAGGGCAGTGGTGGAGTCCCCATCCCTGGAGGGGTTTGCAAGCTGCGGAGAAGTGGTGCTCAGGGACATGGTTTAGTGGTGACCTGGCAGTGCTGGGTTAATGGTTGGACTCGATGAGCTTAAAGGTCTTTTCCAACCAAACCTATGATTCTATGATCCATTCGCATCGTTTAACCATGAGCTTAAAGCAGAAGCAGTTTGCACGAGGCGTTCAAAAAACAAGCACGTGTGGCACTTCGGGACATGGCCTAGGGGTCAGGGAGATGTTGGATGAAGGTTGGACTTGATGATCCTAGAGGTCTTTTCCAACCTAAATGATTCTATGATTCCTGACCTGGGTCAGCTGTCAGGCTGGAGGCAGGGGCTTGCCTGACACTGTCTCTGCCGCTTTCCTAGCCCCTCCAAGGCCAGGCTGGCATCCTCCTCCTCCTCATGCCCCTTCAACCTGCGCTCCACACCCACAGACTTCACACGTATAGCAAATGCAAACCCAGTTGCAAGTCTCCTCGCCGTGGTTCTGCGCTGTGTAGAAGTCCCATAGCAGGCTGCTCGGTGGCGGCTGATTTATCGTGCCAGATTCTGTGACAACGGGGCATGTCACCAAAGGGGCAAAGTCGGGCGAGCTCGCAGAGAAACAAATGACTGCGCCTCTAACTCATGCTAATTTCCATCGGAATTCTAGCGCCATAAATTCTGCCTGACTGATTAAAATTACTAACATGTAGAACACCTTTAGGCAACCACGCTGGCTCATTAAACATGGAAGCCTGGAATTATCCCCACTGTAACAAATGTGTGTGTTTCAGAGACATACATCAGGAATTTTGAGAAATTTTTTTTTTTGGAGGAGACTTTCTTCACAGAAGCACTAATAATGCCAAAAAGAAAGAAAAAAGAAGGCAGCATAAACCCAACAAAGAGGCTGCTGTTACTCTCTTCTCAATCCATCCTATGTAGTAACCCACTGACTCCTGACTCCTTCACAAGACTTCATTAGTCACTGCCAACTTCAATCTGCTTCAGTTATTTTGCATTCAGCTCCCAAAGGAAAAGCGCTCTCCCCACTGATCACAGGCTAAACTAAAGATAAACTGGCTCATTTTACAACACGTCGCGCCAACACGTCCTGAACCACACGAGCATCACAAACCGGGGAAGGAACCTCTGAATATATTTAACCCTGTCACGAGACTAAATAAGAGAGATGCACAATTCTAAACCTGGGTCTCCCAAGCAGGAACTCGAGCTTTAGATGCAGGGAGGTTAGTGCGAGCGCGTTATTTCTCTCCTAAACGTCAGGGGATATTTTCTCTTTCATAACGAATGCCTGCACATAAAAAAGAAATCTCAATATTAGTATTACGCTTCCTAAAAGAGTGCTGTTGATGCACAATCTGCGAACAAATGATCTGGATGTCCTTGCGAAGAGCAAATATTTGGAAAGGTTACAGCAGTTGAATGAAACTTGTTTAGATTTTTTGTTTTATTCCAAATGAGATGCGGGTTATGAAAATGTATAAATCAGGAGATAAGCAGCAGCGCCACAAAGGTCAGAATCACAGCTGGTGATAAAGGGAACCTCATTAATCATAACGCAAAATTGCCATATTGGATTAGACCTGAGCCCAACTGGTCTTATGTCCTGTGTCTGTGGAGTTCTGGATGTTTCATGGAAAGTATAAGAGATAAAATAAAATGCAGATGTGGAAAAAACCTGTTTCCAATCCCCTAATAGCAAGAGAGTGCTCTGAATTTTGAAATACCAAGTTACACACAGCTTCCAACATGCTTTTTAGCAGTATTTACTCCTGAATTTTAACAATTTTAATTAATAGGCTGCCCAGAGAGGTTGTGGAGTTTCCTTCTCCGGAAAACCTGCCTGGACACAATCCTGGGCGCCCTGCTCTGGGTGACCTGCTGGAGCAGGGGGGTTGGAGGAGATGATCTCCAGAGGTCCCTTCCAACCACACCATGCTGGGATTCTGTGTGATTCTATAATTTTACCTCTGCATAGTCTTCATACCTGGCAGAGATGTCCACCTTTGAATCCTACTATAACCTCAGCCCAAGCAGCACCTGGTGACAGTTTCATAGTCTAATTACACGTTATATTAATAAGTTTTCCCTTCTCCTTTAAATGCAAGTTAATTAAAAAACCTGCTCCCTTTATGCTTGCACTAGCAGACTTACAGAGAATAAAAATTCCTGGTACAATCTACAATTTATTAATTTATTTACTTTTACTGTGCCTATTTTTGTCTTTTCCCTTAAATGGTCAATGCTCAATCTTTCAGTCCCTGCTCACGTACCTTTCTCTGTCCCCAAGTCAGAAATTTCTCTCCCCCTTCAATATTGTTTTTCAGATGAAGACTGATGAAATTAAGAGCAGTTTAGAGTTGTGCAACTCAAAGAATTCTTTCACTACTTTATTCTAGCTTCAGTTCTTCCACTTTGTTCTGAGATTGATTGCAGAGCAATCAATCTATGCTACTGCAGAGCAGATGTGGTGCTGAGGGCCATGGTTTAGTGGTGCCCTGGCAGTGCTGGGTTAATGGTTGGACTCGATGATCTTAAAGGTATCTCCCAACCAAAACGATTCTATGACTCTTGAGAAGCTGGTTGAAAACTTTTGTGTCTCTGAACTGCTCTAACAACAAGGGCTGGACTTTGTAAGAGTAAAAGAAGCTAGAAACTTGCATGAATTTCTTTCTAAATTCTAAGCAGCGTTGCTTGACTCAACGCCATTAACTTTGCCCCTTCTATAAATGGAAAGCCAAGATGGCCTTCAAGGAAAATAGAAGAGGCACAAGCGCATGTTGGTAGCCCTCACATGTAATTAGTGTGCTCCACTGGCTCAGCATCAGCATAGCACAAAGAAGGAGGGACTTCTTCCCCGGGAGGTCTAGAATGACATAAAATCCATTCCATCCTCGAGGCACCGTATTTTCCACAGGCAGGGCAAAATGGGAAAGCCAGCGCTTTGTTTGAAAAGCTAATAAACACATAGGGAATGCTCACAGGTTTCTTACTTGTGTCAAAAGTGAAGTCCCCAAGTGTCGGGGGCTTGCAAAAATCAGTATTATATCTGTGGTGGACAAGGTTCCCTGTCAACTAGTCAGAGCTGCTTTTGTGTCTTTGCCATCTGAATCTGCCCCTTAGGGTCAGCAGGCTTCAAACGTGAAGGCCACCCATGTTCTCATCAGGCTCTCTGGGAATTCTGTTGCGAGGTTTGCTCTTTGTGTCACAAAAAGAAGCTGCAATTTTTTTTGCGTGGGCTTTGCAGGGCCCTCCCTCTCCATCAACCTCCTCCCTCTGCTCGTGTCACAACAAGCTGGAGAAACCAACACAAGGTTGCTTTACCCGGCTGGGACTTTTACGTAGCTTCACAAGAAGAAGAGAAAAAACACACTGGATGCACGTACCAGTTGTTTTTCCCCCCTTGCCCTGCTTTTAAGAGAAAAATTAAAAATACAACAATTGTCATGGCAATAGAACAGCAATAATTAAATCCTTGGCATTTTCATGCTCTTCTAAGGGACACGCTCTAATCGAGAGACCTTTAACTTCTGTGAGAATGGTCTTCAGAAGAGACAAAGGCAACTGTGAGTAAAACATTCGGTTTGAAGGTTCCACTTGAAATGCTCCTATCTTTGAGTGATGTTGAAGGTTTGTTTCGACACAGGCACTCTAAACGCTGAGATGAGATTTATGAAGAACAGTCTGGTGGATTCTAATTATCACAAAGTTCTTTTTTTTTTTTTTTCTTTCCCTAATTTAAACAGCAACAACAAAAGCAGGTCTTATTTCCTGAGGCATTCAAGAAGTTCTTGACTCTACCTGTGTGACTCTTTTGAGGTACAATCAACAGGAATTCAAGAAATTACAGAATTCTTACTGGTCGTGTCTTTTCAGCCTCGTCTGTGGGAAGCTACCATCAAAACATTCAGCTTGTTTTCTAGCTACAAGCCTTTGCAAAATGTTTTGCTAAAACCGACAAAATTAACTTAGATTTCTAATCTTTTGCCATAAAAGCATCTTCTCAAAGAGATGCAATTTTCTCAGCACGGAAAATGTCACCTAATACACACTCCACTTAGGAAACTGAAGTTCATTATACCCCTAAAATGAGACCGTATCCTATTACACAGAGTACGCCAACATTATGTCCACAGATGACTAGGTAGGCAATTAAATATGAAAGCTAGCTGAATAAACAGCGGAATTCATTCTTGGCACTCCAAATCACAGCTAAAAACACCTTTTTTTCTGATGCGTCAAGATTATTTTCATGTATTTTGTATGTGTAATGTACACCAGTGTACACGCACCTTTCTGCATTACCAGGCTACAGGGCGATATAATATAACAAGACTTTCTTATTTCTGTTCTGTATCCTTCTAACCAACCTTTTCCAACTCACATTACATGCAAACAGACAGTTAAATGACTTTACCATTATATATTTAATTTGGGGCTTCTTTTTAAGTCTTCCCCTGTGAACTAAGTCATTCCATAAACTTACACGTGCTCCAGGACATTACTGTATTGTAAATTCTTCTTTTTTTCCTTCACCAAAGTCTATTAAAAAAACGTGAATCCGCTTTGCCATTGACATTTGGGGATAACGAGTGAAAATCTTGCATTGGTAAGTCACCGTGTGAGTGGGAGCGATGTGAGTAAATGCCTGACACATCTCAGGAGTCTGTACCTCAAATCCCTTATGAGAAAATTGGCTTTTATAATAGCTATAGTTTATTGAACTTCCCTTACAATACTGAATTATTCATTCGGCCCACTTATCAATTCTTTTAGAATTTTTAGGGATTGAACAAAACTCTCCACACGCTTTCTCATGTTCCTTTTGGAACGGCTGATTTACAAATTTAAAGTCTTGGTGTGAAAGCTCTGAAGGGAGTATTTATATTCCAGCAAGGCTAATTTAGACGTTTATCACTGCAACAGATAAGTCACAAGTGCTTATTTATTGTTCAGAAACGCGGGGAGCCCTATGATTTAATTGGTCATATCTCACAAGAATGGCAGGATCAGAGGGGTGATACTGTTTTAACCCTCTCAGAGCTGATTTGTGTCAGTACAGATGTAAATAAAAAATTTCTTCACGGTTTGTTGTGAGGGAGCTGTTGTGCTGTGAATTCTTTCACTGCTTTATCCCAGGCAGGGTGTGGGCTGAAGCTGCACTGGACATGGATCTGCTGTAGAGAGTGACACAGACCAAGATTTTCATCAGAGGTCTCTTCCAGTGCAAGCGCATTTTTCTTTTATCTCTAGGTGCTTCTAAAGTTCCTGCGATTTTGTAATTTTCCGAGGCGCCTGGCAACTAGTTGAAAGCCAGAAAATCTGCAAAAAAGCTCTTGCCAGCGAAGTCCTATTCCCATATGCTGTCTTTAGGTGCCGTTTACACTGTGTGAATGTTGGTACGTCCGTGATGGATGAATCATTAGGCAGATAAAGCTAATTTAACAGTACAGAACTATTGCACTGAAAATTTTAATTCTGCCTGTTTCAGACAGTACCCAACCGTATTTCCCTGACAAATTGCTGTGCTGGTTCAGCCATCACCATTTTATGCTGCCATCAGTTGCCTGATCACCCAGGCCAACACTGAACTCAGCAACAGCCCCTCACAAGTCTTCTTGCAGACAGTCCTGCCAGAGGTTCCTGTGGTGCCAGCATCGCCTGCTGGACACAACAGACAGAGATGGCTCCTCAGCAACTCCTCACATGGAAGGACACCACTGAGAGTGCTCAGAAAGAAGCAACCAGTCCCAACAGAAGCCACACCCAACAGGGAGCTCCTCCAGCTGATCAGCTCCTGGTTAATATAATCCTGGCCTCACCCACCACCCCAACCATGACCACCTGGGTGAGGGTGGAGCCACAGAGACACAGGTGGGCCAGGTTCTGCCTCTGGAACCTAAAGCCAACAGAAACAACAAAACATTCTGCTATGTTGTGACTCATCCACAGGTCAACTCCAACTTGGGGCCCACAACTCGGGCCCCAGCACTTCAGCCACCAGCAGCATCGAGGCTTTCAGCTGCTGTGGCTGTGATGGTTTGGGATATAAGGCTCTTACCATGCTTCAGTCTTTGATGGATGGTGTTCCTCTGCTCTCTGGGTGCTATGATACCCTCAGAGCTTGAGAACGCTCACTGCTTGTTGCTCTTCTGGCTAGAATGCTTACCAAACTGACGAGCAAATTCAATAAACTGTAATCATTTAATTGGGCAATATTTGGGTCAGCAACAGCAGAGAGACCACACTTCATAAAAGCAGTGGTAAAGTTACAAGCAGTACGGGTACAAGCAACCTCAGAAATTAGGTATCTTTTGAAGTTTCCACACAATCTTTCTGAAGACCGTGGCTATCTCCTTTACTGGACCCGAGCATTCCAGATCACAGAGAACTGTGGGAGTTCAAAGGAGTAAAAGTAACTTAGGATGAGGCAATGGTGAAAAGAATAAATTAGCAACCATGTAAGAATAGGTTGAAGATGATGTATAGATATAGAACTTCCGACCTGATCACTGCTCTGGATCGGATGCAAATAAAGCTTCAGACAAGTTTAAAGTGAACTACAGAAGACTGACCTTTCTCACCACAACACCTTCCATTTGGCACCCTTCACTGATGCAGCAGATACCAGGCTGAGAGCCATCCCCTTTCATCTCCGCACCTTCCTCCCCTCCAGCTCCCACCCACAGGAAACTGTTCCTGACATCAAGGAACGCTGGTCCCTTTTCTCCCCCCGTTTTCTAGCCTGTGAGCGGCCATTGTGCTTTCAAAACTAATCTTCTTTCTATTTATATATCAATAATAATAAAGCCCAGACTGCACCATTTCACTAAACAACTTCAGGGATTTGAAAAAGAAAACAAGCCTATTTCACTTCAGAATGCCAAGATTCAATTCACCCTACCATGCTATTCAGCACGCACAAAGCAGGGATAAAATGCATCCCAAAGAGTAGTGAGCGAGTACCAACCAGAAAATGCCACATTTAGGTAGCCAGCCATTGATCAACCTCTGGGAAGAACAGGAAGAAGTGGGTACTAACGACAACAATTACACACATAAACCCCCCACCCTCCCCGCACCGAGACGGGGAGAAATGCGTCACCCGACAATTAAGGCTGTAATCTGTGTATCTGGAATATATATTAACTATTCACTATTGTCTCTGTTCAGCACCCACAACACAGTGATGGCATTTGTCTGTGCTCTGTTCCTACAAAAATAGCAACGGCAGTTTAAGTAAGTAGAGAGAGTGTTTGAAGATTTTCGAAGGTGTCATGTGTGTGTCCCCCCCGCCTCCTTTTCTTCTCTCTTGGAAGAGTGCCTCTACTCTAAAGAGATGATTGCAAAATAATCTGAGGAGGATACTTTCAACTTCAATACCAGCCACTAGAATTCCTCTGTGCCTTTTTTTTTTCCTCCGATTTTCATGACAGCGTGTTTACTAAGAACAAATTCGCAGACATGAGCCAACAAAGAATAAATCACTCCGAGACAGATAATGAAGCTTGGGCTTGAAAGCACAATTTTTAAGTCTGCAAGGAACCTAAACATGGAAGGACTGCCTTTCAGCCACTGAAGGGATGCTCTTTGTAATCTGGAGTGTTTAATTAGCTGCTTATTTATCACATCCACGGTGCTAGCAGAATCCTCTGCTGCTTCAATGCAAAGGTATGTTGGTGGCACAACGTGTTTGCAGTACCTACACTCAGGGATCTATTCTCTTCTTGCTTGCATTGTGTCGAAATGACTTCAGACCGTGCACAGGAGTCATCTAAATACTGCAAAGCACGGGGAGAGATGCACGGTTATTTTCTGCTGTCAAAATCTCTACCTTCTACTTAGCTTTTAGACAAGCACATGAGGAAATGGCTTCAAGTTGCGTCAGGGGAAGTTTAGATTGGATATTAGGAAGAAATTCTTTACTGAAAGAGTGGTTGGGCATTGGAACAGGCTGCCCAGAGAGGTGGTGGAGTCACCATCCCTGGAGGTGTTAAAAAAATGAGTACATGTGGCACTTGAGGCTATGGTCTAGTGGCTAGAGAGATGTTAGGATGAAGGTTGGACTTGATGATCCTGGTGGTCCTTTCCAACCATAATGATTCTATGATTCTATGATTGTATGTCCAGCCAGGAGAAACAGAAGAGACGACCTAGAGGACGACGCACGTCAGCTAAATCAACAAAGATGGCATCAGCGTCACTTGCTTCAATGAACCTGTAACACCTTATTCTCCTTATTGCTGTGAGATCTTGTCCAACTAAAGACCTGGGGCTTCATGAACTGTGATTACAACCCCCGAGGACCCAGGGATAAAGGACAACGCTGCCAACCAGCACACCATGCCACCTCATGCTTTCCTAGCTAGCAAGTGATATGCCTACTATGCATTGCTAAAAGGCACCGATGTAAGATTACATGTTTTCTATTACACGCCGCCATCCCCTCCCCAGTGCCTCCGCCCTCACGGCCCCCAGGTCACCCCCATTTCCCCATCCTCCAACATATCTGTAACACTTGCTAACACATCAGTAAGCTTCATGAGCCCCATTCTATTTTTTAGTGATGTCTCGAGCAATGGCAAATCCGAAAAGATCAGTCTCAGACCGACGCTCAAGAAGCTCCTACGTTAAAAAGGAGGTTCTGCCACTAATATAACCAACTGTTGCCATCTCTCCCTTGACTGATTTCTTACGTGTCCTACAATTTCAGTTGCCATCTTGCCCAGTTCAACCAATACATATCCAAACGACACCACACCAGTTGTCTTACTGAATTCCAGACAGACCAACTACATTCCTACTGCGTAGCAAACAATTTATATTCCTACACAAAAATATCCTACTAATTTGGCACAACCTACCTCGGTAAATCTACTTTTCTATGATTGTATTTACATTTAATCTCATTTCCAAATTATTTTCTTCAACAAAGGTTACAAAGTCTCGAATAGAAGACTTTGTAATTTTTCTTCAAATTATTTTTTTCAACAAATGTTACAAAGTCTTGAACAAAATAATATAATCTGAGACGACAGTTGTCTGTAGAGTTTTTTTCTGGAAGAAGGGCACTACACTCAATATTCTCCAGTCGTACAGAACCACTCTGACTCAATAGCTCTGTCAGACTATTGCTAAGTGGACCTGCCATTCCATCTGACAGTTCTTTTGGAATTTGAGAAGGTGTAACATTTGCTTCCTCCACCGCAGGTACGCCGTAAGTTTTGAGTTTTGCTTCCACTTTACAGGGGTAATTTCCATTTCTGTACCTTCATTCATGTTCTTCCTGGCAGCTTTTATTCCTGCATTAACCACGACCATAAGTCTTCATTCGAGAGACGCCCTTCAGCATGGAGACCAGGAAGAAAGGGTAAATCATGCACAGAGAACAGATATTATGTTGAACGGCCCAAATGATCATACTCACACCTTGGATGATTTGCTTGGTGAGTTGTGTAATAACCGAACCTTCTGGTAATAGCCTTAACTCAGAGCTAACGGAAACTATTTTTTATGAATACTAATGGCGTTGATTTTGCGGTTTCATCATCCCTCGGTGTGGGAAATATATTTCCACTGGTGCTCTGATGTAAAATACCACATTCTCCCCTTCCAGAAGAGCACAGAAAGCTTGATTTGTCCCAGGACATGCAGAAAGGTTTTGGCAGAGCGAGAAATTTTAACACAACCTTGGGACCCAATTTGAAAATAATCCTTCCTTCTTGTTCTGAGTCCTATAATTTGGTACAAACTTACACGCTTACTTCTAATATCAAGAATTTCTGGTAAAAGCTGAGAGCGCATTAAATGGAAATGACAGAGCAGGCAGAAGACCTGGGTGTATTATTTATCACAATATTATTATAAGCCATCAGTATGATGCAGCCTTAAATACGGAAATCCAATTCTAGGCTGTAGCAGGATGGACATTTCCAGAGACAGAGAAGCGTTAATGCCAGGGTACGAGGCACCCACAAGACATCATCTGGAATCCTCCAGATTGTCAAAAAAAAATTAACTCAAATTGGAACAGATACAAAGAAGGGCTTCTAGGTTATCTGGAATGATGGCTTTATTTAACAGAGGAGAATTAAATGAGGACATGAGTTCCATGTAGGGCGCATACAGGTATGAGAAAGGACGCATCAAGACCACCTATAGCTAGGAAGAACCATGTGTCTGCCTTTGATAACACATAGCGAGGAGATAAAAAGAACCACATAAATTAGAGGCAAATGCTGGCACAAGAAAAATTGTCGATAAACTGTAGGGGCTGGAAGTAGTCAAATATGGACCAAAGTAGTCAACGTATGGACCAAACTTTGAAACAGAGGAAGCTTTAAACTCAGTACAAATTTATGGAAGTAATTTTATGACATTACTGAGAAAGCAATTAGCTCTCATGAGCCTTCTAGTCTGAGGATCCCACATTCTTCGAAATCCAGGTCCTGTGATAACTAAAATAGCAGGGGCAAAACATTCGTGCGTGACACTGTACACATGGTTTTGTATCGATTTATGCAACTCGGCAAAGTAAGACTCCGTATGGAGATGGAAGGTGCAATGTTCTGCACATAAAGTTTTTGTGGCTGGATAAATTGTATGTTTATTGGAAAGGGGACCCTGTATTTGGCTCTTAAGCAACCATGCAAATCTGGCACATTTTAATTAAGTTTTTACGCCCTGACAAGTTATTTTACACACTGACAAGTTATTTTTTTGATAGATCAGTCAGGAAAAAACTCACTTGAGCTGGGCTAAACCTTGCTATCACATAACTAATAAAAACACAGTCAATAAAAGCACAGAGAAGGCAGAGTATAGACAACACGCTACACCTTTAGCTTGTGACTTCCACTCACTGTCAACAAATTTTGCAGCCGAATTCAATTAAAACTAGAAACGAAGTGAAGAGTGTTTGGGTTAAATGGAGCTGCCCATCTTGATTATGGGGAGGATCTTTACGAAGCAAGGGCAGATGCTACCTGTGGCTCTGCCCTGTTACTTGCCTGGTCTGATTTACTCCACACAGAAGACTTGTACTAAGAACTTGGCGAGAACAACCCTCTGTGACAGGCTTCAGGGGAAACACGGCTGATTTGCAGACAGACACGCGGTGCTGAAGACAGGAGCGGACACGAACAAGGTACAAGCTGAGCGATGCTGATCTCATGTAAGGCTTCAATTCAGCTCAGTTTGCTGCATAAAAAGGTACTTTAAATGTGGTTAATCACCAGACCTGTCCTGTAGCCCGGAAAGGCCAGCACAAGAGTCTCTATTCTTAGAATAGATCCTATTGTATCATATTAGAGTATGATGTAATATGTTATTATTATTATTTTTTAATCTTTCCCCCTCATTAAGCGCATAAGGCTGAGAACTGCAGATTTACAGTCATCCCTGGCTTTCAGGGAGAATGATACACCCTCAGCTCTGTGCAATGCTGCTGCCTGAGACAGCGAGTGAAGGGAGTCTGGTGACTGAGCAACAGCATAAAACAGAACCCCCAGACTGAACCCGGCTGTAAAGGAACAGAGTGAAGCTCAGAAATGCGCCTAATAAAGCTCAGTCTTTGGTGTTTGGTTCTACTTTCAGAGTGTTGCGCCTGTACTGAAGGGCTAAAGTGGATCTGGGATGTATCCAAAGATGTGATTTAGGTCCTTCACGACTAAGATGGCTATTTATTTTTCAGGAATTAAGGAGAAAGTTCTCTTCTTCCTCCTCATGAGTAGGCTGCGAGGACAGAGGTGGTGGAGGCCCCATCTGTTGAGACGTTCAAGGTCAGGCTTGATGGGGCTCTGAGCAACCTGCCCTAGTTAGAGATGTCCCTGCTTATCGTAGGGGGTTGGACTAGATGACCTTTAGAGGTCCCTTCCAACTCGGTATGTTCTACGGTTCTATGACATTCTATGACATTACAACAATCTTGCATTTCCATTATCTTTGCAGTAGACAAAGAGAATCCCAGCCAAGGCTGCTTGTAAAGACTTCACCTCTAAGATATCTCTCTTACAACAGTGGGATCAAACCATTCCAGCTGCATTTTTCTGCTTTAGCAGTCGAGAACAGACATAAAATTGACTTAACTGGGTAGTTAAGTCCAGTTAATGGCTGATTTGAATCTCCAAAGCAGTTGGAGTGGACTCGTGAATCTGGCCTTTGCAGTTTTATTTTGTTTTTAACAGCGACATTCTAATGAGGGTCTCCTATGTTTGAAGCATATTCATTTTCAACCTCGACTCTGTCTCAAAAGTATTTTTGGGGAAATCTACAATGTTGACTTGGATTTTGAAATTTTTGGAAGATGAAAATGCTAAAATAAACTTTCTCCTATGAAGCCTTTTTTTTCCCAGTGAAGTTACACAGTCCATGTTTTAAATGGGAAACATGTACACAAGGTACATTATTTTCATTTCTCTCACCTCTTTGCCTCAACTGCAGTAGCAAGCAGCTATTTTTTCCCGGATTCTGCAATTTGATGCTGAACAAAAGACTGCCCAGGGCAGTGGTGGAGTCCCCATCCCTGGAGGGGTTTCCAAGCTGTGGAGATGTGGTGCTGAGGGACATGGGTTAGTGGTGACCTGGCAGTGCTGGGTTAATGGTTGAATTCGATGTATCTTGAAGGTCTCTTCAAGATCAGAATGATTCTATGATTCTAAAATATCAAATGCTGGAAAATGAAATCTGAGGACTCAGATACAAAATGGAAATTGGGTTCTCATATATGTAATTAAAGAGATGGTCAAAAATATCCCTTAATAGAAGATTTCGTTTTAAAGTTACTTCAGTTATGTATTTTTATTTTAAATAACTGCAATTTTTAAAGGTCAGCGCACATTCATCTTTACTTAAAAGTTTATAGCAACTTGGGGCGAACTGCAGGGGCAGGTCAAGATGCAGGAGATCTGCAGCAGAGTCTGGATGATGGACCCTGAAAACATCTCCTGAGATGCCTGCTTACATAACGCACTGCCATGCAAGGGTCATTTGCAAATTAAAAGCATGGAAATGCTGACGCTACCCAAAACTGTATTAACAGAATCACAAGACAGCATGTGGCCCGATTAATCTTATCAACTCAGCATTAACATATTAGTAGCTCACAATGTAGATTACCCATTTATGAGCCTATCAACATCCAATGCAGAGTAAAACATGCCCTGGAGCACCTTGGAGTGTAATTTTCTTCTGCAAATAAACACATCAGAGCAATGGCCAGTAACGCTTTCAGGCTCAACAAGAAATAACGTGGTCATATTATTATCAGTGGCTACAAACGGCTGCTTCAAAATTTGATCTCAAGTTTTAGATTGACTCATTCATTAAAAAGTGGGAGGTGTCCCTGCCCATGGCAGGAGGGTTGGAACTAGATGATCATTAAGGTCCCTTCCAACCCAAACCATTCTATGAGAGTTTTAAAAAGGGAATGTATATACAAGGATTTATTTTCTAGCCAATTCCTTCTCAAGACTTTACCATATACACGTGTTGCTATTTTAATGTGCGCAAGTCAGGAGGCAAGAGCAGAACACCTGGAATTTACTTCTCTGTGCTGGTGGCAGGCAGTTAAACGCTGAAGGAAAGCATGCCCATATATACACATACTACTTAGATGTTAATTAGATCCTATAATAAACAAACGATAAAAACATCTCACCTGACGTGGTTGAACTGTGGGATTTCTAACTTTGCCCGTGGGATCAGTATTGCCAAGTATTACTTTCCGACTACCCTGTAGTGTAACTGAAGTATTGAGAAGATGGGTAAGAGCATCAAATCAAAGTCTGACCAGGAAGAAAACTGATGAGTCTGGGATCCTAGATCATGCTTGATAGAATCTTCATACAACATCTTCAACACATCTCAATACAGAGGTAAAAATGGTGATATGACGGGGTCTGGTTGTCATCACACTAGGTGTCCTCACAAGGTCCCTTTCAACCTAAATGATTCTGTAAGTCTGTGTCCGGCTACCTACTGCTGCTTCTGATGTCTGGAACAGCCCAAACTCACCAAAGAACTGGCTATAAGTAGATGAAGAATTATAAAAAGGCTTATCAGGAATTTCACTGCTCCTCTTTAAAGGTGTGGATATACGGTAGGAATTTGTACTGGTACTTTGAGCCGGTACCTCAAGTCCCGGGGAAAAAAAAATACTCAGAAAAAAATTCCACTTGTCTTTCTATTAACTACAAACATCCTGTTAAGGAACTTTCTCTTGTTCTGACTGTGCCCAAGCCAAATATTTTTAATATAGTCAAAACCAAGAAAGAATTCCACTAAGAATTTTTTTTTTTCCCTTAAAAAATGGGATCTTTGTCTAAGAGGGTAGATCTCTCAAATACAAAAGCACAGACTGGGCAGGAAGAGATAAATGGACTCCTCTTTTTGACACCTATGTCAAAATGAAACGTGGACTTGAAGAGAAGTAACAGCATGACTAGCTTGGAATCCTTTCTTGCTGGAACATTATAGATGAGATAGAGCAATCTGGTTATGGTTGCATCCTGCGCTGCATCAGGGTAGGTACAGGCCATCAACAGAGTAAAGTGTGCGGAAAGCCCTATTTCCACAAAATAAATGTTGTAAATTAAGTAGCCAAAGGTTCTGCCATGGACGGGAGCTCCCCAGCGACTCTCAGCAGATGGAAGAGGCGGGTAGGTACCAGCCGCTGCTACTCTGGACAAGTCAAGGAGTTCCTGCTCATAAAGCACTCTGTGTATATTTTTTCCATCCTATTATTCCCTTGTAGTTCACACCAGAGCAGGCGAAAAGCTCTTTGCTTTGGTACTTGCTACTAGGACAAGTGCTGACTGTGATATTACGTAAGTTTATGAAACGTGGTAAATTGACTTGTTTGGGAATTCTCTTCTTTTTGCTATACATCTGCTGACACTCAGCCTCACAATAAAACACTGTATTAAATATCGAGTTTCCACTTGGCTGACATAAAAATACAAACATATTTGATGTGAAAATACCATTTATGCCACGGGCCTTCAAACAATTCACTGTTTTCCCAGCAACAGAAAAAAACAATCTCCGTGAAAGCACGCTGCAGCCTTACCGTATCACCAAGAGCTGTGAATGCCTGGAAAGTGAGGTGTTTAGCAAACAAAAACGATAAGGAATGAGGACCAAGCATAGCTGGAAGGTGAGATACGGCCACCCGACTCCAGAAATAGCCTTTTAACTGCCAACCGTACAACGAGAGTAAATACCAGGTGAACGTGAATTCCCTGACAGTTATTGAGGGAAAAATAGTTGGTGTCAAAACAAACCAGTACTACAGCATCGCCACGGTAGGCTGCTTTCCTTAATAGCTTCTCCTAGCTGGGTTGAGCTTTTCTGCAATTCAATGCGTCTCTTCAGAAAGATGGTCTGTTCCTTTGCTACAAGCAACCGACTGAGGCACTGGCTCAACGTGGGCTTCGTTCATAGCTCCAACGTGTTCATCTCAGATCTGTTTGGCAGCCCTGTGGAAAAAGACTTGGGGGTACTAGTGGATGAAAAGCTGGGCATGAGCTACCAACGCACAATTGCAGCCCAGAAGGCCAATCACATCCTGGGCTGTATCAAAAGAACTGTGGCCAGCAGATGGAGAGAGGTGATTCTGCCCCTCTACTCTGCCCTGGTGAAACCTCACCTGGAGCTCTGAGTCCAGCTCTGGAGCCCCCAGCACAAGAAGGATGTGGGCCTGATAGAGCGTGTCCAGAGGAGAGCCGCGGAAATGATCAGAGGGCTGGAGCACCTCTCCTATGAAGACAGGCTGAGAGAGTTGGGGTTGTTCAGCCTGGAGAAGAGAAGGCTCCGGGGGGACCTTATAGAAACCTTCCAATGCCTGAAAGGGGCCTATGAGAAAGCAGGAGGAGATCTGTTCTCAAGGGTTTGTAGTGATAGGAAGAGGGGTAATGGTTTTAAGCTGGAGAAAGGTAGATTTAGGTTGGATATTAGGAAAAAGTTCTTAATATGAGGGTGATAGATCACTGGAATAGGTTGCCCAGGAGGTGGTGGAGGCCCCATCCCTGAAGACTTTCAAGGTCAGGCTTGATGGGGCTCTGAGCAACCTGACCTAGCTGGAGATGCCCCTGCTTATTGTAGAGGGGTCGAGCTAAATGACCTTTAGAGGTCCCTTCCAGCCCAACACGTTCTGTGATCCTATGAACTGCATAAGTGAGAGTCATGATTAGCTGCCCGAAACAGTGCTGCCTCCGTCTGAATGGAGCAAACAGGAAGAACCTTCATAAATACTACTGAGGTACAGTATTGATAGTCAACAATTCTCTGTCCCGGGAGTCAACGTTCTTCTATTTGGATGAAGCTTGAGCATTGACTGTAACAACTGCAGCCACATACACGTTAAAAATGAACAGCTGAAGGCTGAGGGACACATTTGGCTCAGACATTTTTTTAGGGCAATAGCAGACTGAGACACAGAACGTTGCTTCCAGCTTCGCCCCTGATGTTCTTTGTGAAATGTCACTCTTCTTAAAAATCCTCAAAGGAGTTTGTTCCAGAATTGCAGCCTTTCATACTGCTACATCAACTTAACTTCTGGAAGCTGATTCATCTGCCACACGTTTAAACTTTATTATCGTAACTAAATAATGGTATGAAAAATGCATTTTCTGAAAATGAACATCATCTTCAGCTGCAGGATCACTGGAGGGCCTGAAGTACAGCGCTCTTGGCCTTCCCTATGGCTGCGCCACTATTTATTTGGGATCTACTCGTCCGCCTTGCTCCTCATTAAGTCATTTCCCACCTGAAAATGCCACGAGAATATGATTTTGCACCGTAATTGTTCCACGTCAACATGAAAATGCCATTTTCTTTAGCTACTCTACATGCTGCCCAGAAATAAGGATTCAGGGGCCTGGTTCAGTATAGAGTATCAGTATTCACATGAACATTTCTGGCAGAATTTGCTGCAAAATTATGGGTTGGTTTAATGCTATGGAATAGAAAAAATGGCAGCTGCTGCTGCTAGAATAAAGGGTAGCAAAAATTCCAGCTGTGGATAAGCAATCCCTTTTTCAGTGTAACATAAAAAGTGATATTTCCTATGACTAAATGCAATGTGCAACTCTGGCTTGTTTCTCTCTGATCTCGTGTTTTCAGCTACTTAACTTTCTTCAGGATTGGAAAAAAACAAATAGATGCTCAATGCACCACTCCCACAAACAAAAGTATCCATGGAATAATTAATGAAAGCTGTGTAATTTCTTTTTTCTATTTGTGAATCAACCCATAATTTCAATCTCTTCTGATTTCTGTATAAACATTTATTTTTAGCTTCGGAGATGAAAAGCTGACAGGCTTGGTAAAGAGACATTGAAAAGAAATAAGGCGCAGGAAAATTTTAATAGCTATTAGATATAAGCATAAAAATGCCATCTGTATATAAAGTCCAAGATGCATATAGGAAGAAAAAAAATGCAGCTGACATGTTTAAATGTCTGTATTTCACTGCTAAATTAGCTACTGGAGGAAATTTTCCAGTATTAGTAATAAAAGATATGACACTGGCTTGTAGTGGAGCTGACTAGACGGTGAAGGAACCATAACACTGTCCCATTCCATAGATTTGCAAAGGCAGAATGTAATAACAAAATGTCTTGTTGCATCATGTTATGGGCTGAAACACCAAGAGCTGCAACTTGATGGGCCATCTTGAAGATTCTGTGGACCTCTGGCACCAGTTTCTCCAGAGTTTTTAATGTCATATGGAAAAAGAGGAACTTACAGTATCACAGCAAGCCCAAACAGATGAGAGAGCTCAAGTTCCTGCTGTACTCATCTCCACTACAGCAATACCCAAAGGGTCATAGCCTGGCACAATGTTGTATCAAGGTGTGTTGGTATTGGGTCAAAGAGGAGAAGGATCTCAGTCACCTCTCCTCCCACAGCACACCTTTGCTGCTGTATCACCAAGAACTGCCCTGACTTCATCTGGACTCTCAGTTGAAATTAAGAATGATCATCTCAAAGCCCAAGTGGTTTGGTTTCCTGGCAGATCCAAGTTAATCAACATACTCAATAAACTAGAACGTATGGTAGCCTCCACCTGTCTTGCGATGGAGTTCCTGCAGGAGGGGCTCAGTGGCTGAGGATGCACTGGCCTTCCAGGTATCAGGACGTCAGTAGATGATGTAGTTGATTGGCTGTTACCAGCTCACAGCCACTTGGCTCATCTCTTACTATCTGATGTCTACTTGCTGCTTCGGTTGTCTCCTGCAGTAAAGCTGGTACACTGTGAATGCCTTATATCTTGAGACTTGTAACAAGTAGAATTAGAATCATAGAATCACTTTGGCTGGAAGAGACCTTTAAGATCATCAAGTCCAACCATTAACCCAGCACTGCCAGGGCACCACTAAACCATGTCCCTCAGCACCACATTTACACATCTTTTAAACTCCTCCAGGGATGGGGACTCCACCACTGCCCTGGGCAGCCTCCTTCAGGGATTTAAAACCCTTTCAGGGACGACATTTTTCCTCATGTCCAACCTAAACTTCCCCTGGCCCAACTTGAGGCCATTTCCTCTTGTCCTATCACTTGTTCCTTGGGAGAAGAGAGCGATCCCCCACGTGGCTCCAACCTCCTTTCAGGCAGTTGTTGAGAGCCAGAAGGTCTCCACTGAGCCTCCTTTTCTCCAGGCTCAACACCCCCAGGTCCCTCAGCTGCTCCTCACCAGACTTGTGCTCTAGACCATTCTCCACCTTTGTTGTCCTTCTCTGGACACACTCCAGCTCCTCAATGTCCTTCTTGGAGTGAGGAGAATTAAACCCCCTGAATCACCCCAGCACAGTCTTCCAAATTTTCTTCTCAAAAAGCCGAGCGAGTTACAGGACAGCAATGTGAAGAGCTGAATGGCTTGCTTGTTAAAGACCATCCAAGAAGACATTGCCTGGTCTAGAAGGAGTATGAGCAACAGGAAGGGGAAAGCACCCACTCTACATTACTTCTATAATAACCTGCAACAATGAAGTTATTAGAGAAAGTCACAGGAGTAAATTAACCCCCTTAATTTTGAAAGCTGGTGTACACAGACTATCACCAAAATGCTGGCAAGAATATGTTAGTAAGACTTCACCCCAAAAAATCTCCAATTCCTTTCTTCAAAGCTCGACAAAAAGCCACAGCTCACAGTGAACAAACGGAAAAGACTCAAAGGAGGTGTTTATTCACCAGCTCTTGGGACAAAAATCTGAGGAGGTTCATTGTGTGGTGCACACGTGCACCCACACCTCAGAGCTCCAGGTTACAGCTTGCAAAGAGGAACACGAGGTATGAAATACCTGACACTAGTACTCCAGCACTTCATCTCCTTCACTTCAGATACCCCCTCAAATGCTATAAAAATAGACTAGTGTTACTTTCTGACGTGACTAAGGATCTTTAGTTTTGATCTACATACAACTGCATTAATAATAGATTAAGGGTTGCTATCAAAGCACGATCACATGCTCCAGAAGGAAGAAACTACAAAGTACAGCTGTCATATCACTCTCACCAGCTAAAGCAAGGGCGAACCAACCGCATCTGAACTTTGGGCTGGTCTACTCAACCTCTCTTTAACATTTCACTCCCGAGCAATGACTTGAATGCACGTGACGCGCACCAGCACGCTCCTTCTTACTGACCTTGGACTGACAAGGAAAGATTTTTTCTTTATAGGTGACAGTATCATCATTGTAGGATGCAGTGCAATAAAACCACAGCCTGCAGAGGGTAGGTGGAACCATGGCATTAACGTTTTGTTAGTTGATACTGAAGAAGTAGCATGTGACATAAGTTTTATTTAGGATCTTGGTTCATCTTCTCAAGAGTTACTCAATATCGAGTGGATGATGCCACTTCAAAATGCATGAAGTCTGAGTAATCATTTAACTATTTCTTGCTTCCTTGTAACCTGCTCTAGTTGCAGATGTCCCTGCTCACTGCAGAGGAATTGGACTAGATGAAATTTGAAGGCATCTCCCAAGCCAAAACATTCTATGATTCCACGATCCCATGATTCTGTGAACTATATCACTCTCTTAAATACACAACCTAGTCTGTTCGGCGTGTAAATGTTTTAAAAACAGCTGTTCTGGTTTACTGTCTGGTAAGCACCTGACCGCAAAACAAGCAACAAAGACTCTTCATCATGGTCTTTCCTCAGAAAGGCAAAGCCATCCTGCTACAGACCACTGTGACATTGCCAAAGCGAACATTTCTCTACACCGAAGAGAAGCCAAGCACACAGAAGTTACTAAAATGGCAATAAATCGCTAATAGGCATGGAGACCCCTTTTGTCACAAACAGACAAGTTCTTCATGAATATGGGGCCTACAAGAAAACTGGGAAGGGACTTTTTACAAGGGCTTGTAGCGATAGGAGAAGGGGCAATGGCTTCAAACTGGAAGAGGGGAGGTTTAGATTACAAATTAGGAAGAAGTTCTTCACTGTGAGGGTGGTGAGACCCTAGCACAGGTTGCCCAGGGGGGTTGTGAATTCTCCATGCCTGGAAATGTCCAAGGCCAGGTTGGATGGGCCTCCCTGGTCTAGTGGGAGGTGTCCCTGCCCACGGCAGGGGAGTTGGAACAAGATGATCTTTAAGGTCCCTTCCAACTCTAACAATTTCTATGATCCTATTATTTATGGAGAAGATCCCAACAGGAAAATCCTAGATCATAGGTACTGCAGATGGGGAAGATGAAGACAAGTGCATTTAGCTTTGAACTTCTGGTGAATAATCAGCAACCCCAAACGAGGACAGTGACCTTTCCTCCCATGTTTTCATTCCTGGTTAGTCACTCCAACATATATGCATTTCTTGGCTCTCAGATAACAAAAGAGCAGTTCTTAATTCCCGGCAAATTCACAAGTACCAAAATAACATCAAGTGATTTTCAACAGGGTTTTACGACTTTTTGGAGACTGCACTTCCTCACCTATATTGAAAGACTTCAAGAGAGAGAACTGATTTGACTATAAAAGTCTAGATTCTCCATGATCAGTCAATGCAAGAGAGATATTATGAAAATCCTACACTATAAATTCAGCCTAGATTTTCATTAGCCCGACTCTTGGCAGGACACAGCAGGAGAAACCAGAGCCCAAAAAATGTCCACAAAAGGAATATGAACCCAACGCTAAAAAGGGAGAATCACGTGGCCAACATGTTAACCTGCTGTCAATATTTTTAACCCCCCACGCAGTAACGTTGTGGTTGGAAACGCCGACAAGAGATTAAGCGATGGAGAAACCAGCCCTGCTCAGATGAATCTGTTTACAACAAAATATGAAAACAGCGACAAATGCGATGGGGTGTTTATGGGATGAGGACTAGAACTGTGGTAAGCATGTCTTGTGCTACTAAAAGGGAAAATAAGTTTTAATATTGGGATCCTGTCTTACGGACGCGCATTCCTCTGTAAATAATCGGGATGGCAGGTCCATGCGAAGTCCACAGCTGAAGGATGTGATTAAGCAAGAGGGGCACATCTTGGAGTGCTCGTAGTGGACAGTAACCTTTTATTTATCGTGGAGGTTAATTTCCCCTTCCGAGGGTCACTAACTTGATCTTATTTGCTTGACTTGCTGTTGGTCTTTGTTAATCACAGCAAAACCTCTTTGTAAGTACTGCCAGCATGAATGCAGCTAATTTAATCATCTGACCTTTTCCATCTTATTCTCACCCTATGGCTATCTGACTTCTAATCAGAGAGCAAATGAGGAGACTCTAAGTGGTACAGTACGCTCGGTTATTTGAATGATGAATTTCTGAATTACGCTAAATTATTGTATTACTCTGTTTTCACAGCTTTACCCAAGGAACCTCCTACTGCAGTATCTGAGCTTTAAATAACAATTTTTACGTGGGTTTTTTTTTTGTTTTCTTTTGTCAGAAGAGTAATCCACACGCACCAGAGTTCAAGCAGTAAAGCTGGGATGCTGATTACTTGTACTGTGGGAAAGAGGCAGCTCCTCAGCCACCGAAGTGTCAGAGCAGCTGGTGGCAGAGAAAACACTTTACACCTCCCCTGGTGCTTTTGCAAGGGCTACTCATAAGAGAACATGTGTTTCTGCAAGTATACGTGGCTAACCCTGCCTTGGCTGGTGATGTCTCCATCACTGACTCTCAGGTACTCATATTCCAACAACGGGTGTTTTCAGGCAGCGTCGCCTTTCTATTTAGCAAGACACAAAGATTGAATTTTCTCAAGCTCAAGTGAGGATAAAGAAAGCATGAAGTGCTCTGCCTCTCTGATTATCCAGCAGCCCTGATACCGCTGCTCTGCAGGAGTTAATAGCAATCAAAATTTAATTAATATGGAGAAGATGGCACCCACAGGTTTAAGAACATTCATCAGGAAGCTGGGGGCAGAAACCAGACCCCTCAATTCCCATGCTCTTTCCATTACCTATCTGGAAGCTTATTTAAAAACCAATTGCCATTATTAAGAATTTTTTTCTTTCTTTTTTTGTTTTTTTTCACACCAAGAAGCCTACAGGAAAAAAGTGAACAGCAGGGGTGACTCCAAAAAACTGCAAAGCTACAGTCCATTCTGGCGCAAAAAGGTTTTGTGGAAGTATTAAAATGACAAAAGCTCTGGAAATGGTAGCCCTACAAAGACAGACCTCCAAAAAACAGCCAAGTTTTTTAACCGCCACTCCAGCTCAGCAGCTAATTCCTCTTCTATTGCATGGCAGCAGTCATGGCAATATTTAGACGTAATCAAAACCTGCTTTAATTAGCTGTTACTGCGAGATGGTGACTTCAGTGCCTTGCCAGAACTGTATCTCTCTTTTGTTTTTACCAGTGAAACCTACAAACGGGCCGTGGGTAATTTTCAAAAGTCAGCATGTAGGACAAAAAAAAAATGCCCCTGATGACATCAAATCTACATTCTACCCATGCACGCCTTGCAGCATTACATATTCATGTGAAACACGGTAAAGCAGCTAATTCATTACGCAGCACGAGACAGTGATTTATTAGTCCTTTGTCGGCGCGGTGAGAGGATCTGGCGTCCCTCTAACTTTAGTCTCGCGTAGTTGGGCAGTTCCGTCCAGTTGCAAGTAGGGCCTGACCCCATGCAGAGCACACGCCTCTGTTCATCAAGCAGAGGAAAGATGGATCCCTGTTCTTTAACCTTTAATTAGTACTTAGCTACATTATGCATGCTGAGGGCAAGGTTAGCCATGAATGCTTCCAGGGGCACCAAACACTTACTAGCAACCTCTGCATGTAGAACGTAGGTATCTCACCCAGAACCAGCAAGTGGAAAAATATGTAGCAGAGAGGGTTGGACAGCATATAATTAAACTCGCTTTGCATATTAGGTGAGCAACCAAAGGAGAAACTATTACTCTCTGTCTGCAGAGCAACTCCCAAGGCTCTGCAGGCAGAACCGCGGAGTAGATGTCTTGCAGTTCTGGGTACGTGCTGCGTACAACCAGCAAAAAACAGGCTTTTTTTTTGTTACGGCAAGGCAGAGACACCCGAAAATGGGACCAGATTCTGCAAGTCAGTGGGAATCGACGGCATTCAGCACTCCAATGGATTCACGCCGCAGGGTATCAGAATGGCCCTTGTTTTAGCTGTTCAAGGCAATCACGTTTAAGTGGCTGTGCTGAGGTTGTTTTACCCATTTGATGTTGGCTTTATCATTCCGAGATTCTAAAGCAGCGAAGCTTTCCACTGTCTGGTCAAATTACCAGACGTAAATATGACATTTTCTTTAAGGATATGATTTGAGGGAGCATGCTGATTTCATCACATTGTGCGGCGGGGGGAAAAGTATATTTATAATCTTAAAAATCGCACACAAAGCTATCATACACCAGACAACGAAAGCAGCATGTTCTACTGAATCTTTCTGTGGCTTTTTCCACGGTTATCCCATCTCCCTAAAACTGGACATACCATTGTGGACTCGCACTCACTAACTTAAGCTATGAGGGGTTTTTGTGAACAATATGTTCTACTCCCAGACTCCGCGTCACTGAAAAGTCAACTGATAACGATGCGTAGAAATTGATTCATTCCAGGTACGCTGTAACAACCCTCATCAGCTATAAATCCTCTTGCCCTATTTGCATTTACTGAATTTGCCTTAATTATCCCGCTGCCTAATTACGAAGCTCAGTCCAGAGGGGAACTCGCACGACGCAACGGAGCAGGAAGCAGAAGACGCTTTATTCCACCTCACGGATTTACAACTTTCTACTCCCGCCAAGCGTTTGGAACAGACTCTGTTTGGGAGGTCATTAAGATGTAAACAGTGTCACGCTGAAGACGCATGGCAACGACCTACCGCGCTAATGAAAAGTGATATTGAGTTTACTAATTCAGATAAGGGGACGCGGATTGCCTTTTCTCCGCCGCGCCAAGGCCTGTCACGGAAACAAATGCACGGTCCTTGTTGCAATTAATTTGATTCTTGTTCTTTTAAAGCTTTACTTGTAGATTTAATTAAAGCTCTCGTGCAGCGCGCGCTTTCAGTATCTATGGTTAATGGCTTTTTCTCCTAAATTAAAGAAACGAGTGGAGGTTATGATTCAAAGAACAACAGGCAATCATAAAATGAAAAGCTATTCTTAATCCAGAAAGCATTATTTTGTTTTGACATCAGTAAATACAGAGTATTGCAGGTGTTGAAGCACACTTCTCCTAATTAATGCTATATTGCAGCTTCCAGGGTGACATCATTTTCAACCCCTTTGTTTCTTTTCTGGTTTGAGTGTAAAATACTGCACGCCAAGTCTCAACCACGGAACAGGTGATAGGACAAGAGGAGACAGTTTAGGTGTGACTATTTACTTTGGTGTAACTAGATCCTAAATGGTATAGAGGGATCCATGGCATAGACGGAGGGGTTGTCCAAACCAGAAGCAAAAGATGCAGCAGAGGAAGGACAGTAATAAAAGTCCTAGATAAAAAATAAGGAGGCATGAGAAGAAACAAAGTGAAGAAGCTGGCAGCACACCACAACATTCTAAGAGTAATTTGATAAACATTCATGGAATCATAGAATTGTTTTGGTTGGAAGAGACCTTTAAGATCATCGAGTCCAACTGTTAACCCAGCACTGCCAGGTCACCACTAACCCATGTCCCTCAGCACCACATCTCCACGGCTTGGAAACTCCTCCAGGGATGGGGACTCCACCACTGCCCTGGGCAGCCTGGGCCAGCTCTTGACAATCCTTTTGGGGAAGACATTTTTCCTCACGTCCAACCTAAACTTCCCTCGGCCCAACTTGAGGCCGTTTCCCCTTGTTCTGTCACTTGTTCCCTGGGAGAAGAGATAGACTCCACCTGGCTCCAGTTTCCTTTCAGGGAGTTGTCAAGAGTGAGAAGGTCTCCCCTCTGCCTCCTTTTCTCCAGGCTCAACACCCCCAGGTCCCTCAGCTGCTCCTTACCACACTTGTGCTCTAGACCCTTCCCCAGCTTTGTTGCCCTTCTCTGGACCTGCTCCAGCCCCTCAGTGACCTTCTTGGAGGAGGCCAAAACCAAACCCAGGATTTGACGTGTGGCCTCCCCAGTGCCCACTCCAGGGGGGTGATCTCAGCCCTAGTCCTGCTGGCCACACTAGCACTGATCCAAGCCAGGAGGCTGGTGGCCTTCTTGGCCACCCGGGCACACGCTGGCTCATCTTCAGCCAGCTGTCAACCAGCACCCCCAGGTCCTTTTCTGCTGGGCAGCTTTCCAGCCACTCTCCCCCAGGCCTGGAGCGTTACGCAAGAGTCGTCTGACAGTCCTACAGATTTCTCTCTGTAGCATACACTGAAAGCTACAGTTTAACAATAATGATACTAACAGTAATAACAAAACCTTTCTTGAACACTTGTAAATCAAATAGAGCCATGGTTCTAACATCTACAATAAGTCTGGTAAAAGACTTTTCTTTTCAACAGGGTGCCTGGGACAGATAAAACACCAGGCTTTGCTGGATTTGTAAGCACGCCGCGCAGTCCATTCCTCTGTTTCCTCGCTTGATTAGTTTTTGTGAGGCTCAATTTCACAGCTCATGCAATCATCCAAGCTCTTATTTTTCATGTGAGCTACTGCCCTGAAATTAGGAAGGACCCTGATCAGACAGAATCCTTGCACAGACTGTCTCAGATGCAGGCAGAAGGCCAGAGGGACCAGGAGTGGCAGAAGAAGGCAACCGAGGCATGGTACCTTATCCTCTCATGCCAGGGTTAGGTAAGTCATTGCAGGGAAACAGTGACGAACAAAAAACTGACAGAAAGGCAGTTAATTGGGAAATGAATGATGATTTTGGTCAGCTGCACACTACCACATGGCCACTGTTCTTCCCCCCAGGGATCTGGCAGTCTAGACTTTAAGGGAGCTCAAGGAATACCATAGATAAGAAAGGAAATGAAAAGGAGAAGGAGCCAAGATTAGAACATTCTCGTTGTGAAATTAAGGGTGAATGCTGATGGATGAGGTGGAGTATCACTGACCTGGGCAGAGCCCCCACTGATGGGCTGAACAAAGGTATTGCAGCTGAAGCATCTCCCATGGGACCCGGGGGTCAGAGAAAAGATTACAGATAAGAAGCTCAAACAAAAATATAATCAGCCGACACAAGCTATTGCAATGCTAATGACCGCAACACCTCCGTGCCCTGTGTGAACATCACTCAACAGACACGAGCACCTCACTACAGCTGTCCTTGGTTGTATCACAGAAGTGATGAAGCCTGTGGTTTACCGGAGCAAAGTCTCACACTAGATTCAATATACGATTTCTTCTACCCATTTTTCTTCAAGCATTTTTCTGCTGTGTGCCCTCCTTGAGTCCAAGAGAGCAACACTGAGCTTAGTCCTTGTAGTCCCACATCATCTTATAGAATCAGGATTGTTGTGGTTGGAAGAGACCTTTAAGACCATCAAGTCCAACCATTAACCCAGCACTGCCAGGTCACCACTAACCCATGTCCCTCAGCACCACATCTCCACGGCTTGGAAACCCCTCCAGGGATGGGGACTAGCTTCTGTTGATCAGCTGAGTATTTCAATGAGCCATTTTGAAAACTAACACTTCAATCTTTTAGGAAAAATACAGGGCAACACAAATTGCAGAGTGAGTTCTGCTCTAAATATGCAGTACAGCTTCTTTACTGTTAACACATTTACAGCCACACAAAGTGTAATGGCAGGTTTGGGGTTTAGAGCAATTAAGTTTCCAATGCCACCACCCCTCCTGCACAATAAATGCTAATACTAAAATAAGGAAAAATTCTTCTTTCTATCTGGATATTTAAAATGAAAGAACCTGATGTCAGTTTTGAGCTATCCATGTATACGGAAATGCAGTTTCAGAATTAAAACCACATGAATCGCACCTTTTTCCTGAGGGAAAGGTCTTACAGGGCATGGAAATGATTCACAGAATCCCAACACAGTGGGGGTTGGAAGGGACCTCTGGAGATCATCTCCTCCAACCCCCCTGCTCCAGCAGGTCACCCAGAGCAGGGGGCCCAGGATCGTGTCCAGGCAGGTTTGGAATCTCTGCAGAGAAGGAGACTCCACAAGCTCTCTGGGCAGCCTGGGCCAGGCTCTGCCACCTCCACAGCACAGAAGTTCCTCCTAATTCACCTTATACCCTCTTTGAAAGTCTAATTCAACAGCGATGGTAGACGATGGCAAAATCTCAGTGCTTCGTACGGCTGCTGCTGACAGGAAGCATGACTGACTTGGGAAACAATTTTTTTAGGAAGCCACAATGTCCACAGGGTGAGGAACTAATTCAATCCCCAATTTGATAGAGGAGACAGTCCACCCTGGTAAACATCAACCGGACAAGACTCAATACGGGACAGCAATAGCAATACTCAAATACAAAGGTAACTGCTTTAATACACATACCTGTCCCACTCCTCCCTTCCCCTCCCGAACGTATGTATTATGTCTCTGTTGTAAACAGTGTTATATATAATAAAGACAGGCTTATCTTGCACGGGTATATGGAACCTACAATTTCTGAAAGCAACCTCAGTATTCAATTCCAATCCCTGTATATTAGTTTTGAAGAGCAAGACAAAGCTTTTATTAACGTGGAAAGGCCTAAGACGTCCCTAGACTTCATAAACATTTGTTTTTCCTACATCGGTTCCCACTCTAAATGTCCGGTACCTTCACAAAACAAGCAGTGTAAACCAAAACTGCCTCTTTAAGGACAGAAAAATCTCCAAACCCAGCTCGTCTGCAAATTTACTGCTTGACACTGAGGGAGCAAGGACAGTAACTGAGTGTGATGGTGTGACCAGCACAGCAATCAATCACTTCCGAGACTTCACCTCACTCCCTCCGTAGTACCCATTTATTCTGAAAAACCCACACTCGTAGCCCATTAGAGATTGTGGTTTCTCACCCAACACATCTGGGCTAATGTGGTTTTGGAAAAGTTCAGGTAAATCCAGAAATGACCGTGGGTTTTAATGTAGGTATTGGAAAAGTGACCTGGAGTGAGTATCTGAACACACCCAGAAAAGATGAACTAAAGCAGAGCTGCTGCTCCACATGAATGATCTGATCTCTCTTGCACCTCAAGGAAGCTATTTCATCTAGATCACTGCCCTGGGGGACTCCCGTACGTCAGAAAGAGCTAATAAAATAAAAAAATAGATGGATTTACTTGCTGGTGGTCTGAGTGTTAGGGATTATTTGCAAGTTTTTCTACAGAGAAATGGGAACATAATCCTTGGCTATATATAACGCAGGACAATCAGATCCAAACGAGTTAGAAGATACAAGGAAGAAAAAATTACTTCGGATAGATACTTTAAAAATGATGCGGTATTCTTTTAATTCAAAATAAAATTCTAATTCTGAGATTGCTTTCATGCAGATTTCATTCTGCAGGAAAATTTCATGAGATCACATGATGGATTTCATTCTGCATGGACGCTTGATATCGTACCTCTGTACTCAAAGCATGTGGCACATAGTCCACAAATGTACTTTTCAGTGATGGTGATTTAGAAAATCACCCTCCCTGCCATTTTGGGCAATGCACATTGTCCAAAAAGTTCAAAGTGTTGGCATTCTAGACTTTGCCAGATGCAACAAAACTCATGGGACATCCCCCAGTCATTTATATCTAGCTTACTAGACAGTTACAGAAAACCACCTTTATTTTGGGTTGTATGATTCCGTGATACAAATCTACACATATCTACACAAAGATTCGGAAGAGATCACAGGTGTAGTCTAACAGACCCAACATATCAAACAGCTCAAACACTTTTGTGTTCTACAGCTCGGTGCTCTCCTCCATCTATCTGCAAGATACAAACTGATAAACTTATTCTAGTTGCTGGGGCAGCTGCAGCTGAGAATAAAGGACTGTTTCTAACCCCTCTCGCTGCTTTCAAATCACTACAGAAGTTTTAAATGTGATGATTGTGGATTTCCTGGAATTACCCAGAAATCGCAGGAGTTTCGACAACACTGGTATTTTGGAAATGACTCTGAAGGTTGCTAACCTTGTGCTTTCTGCCAGAAGGTTCCACAGGTTCCTGCGAAACCTGCTCTGGGTGACCTGCTGGAGCAGGGGGGTTGGATGGGATGATCTCCAGAGGTTCCTTCCAACCCCACCATGCTGGGATTGTGTGATAAGTACTAGGTCAATTGCAATGGGGTTGAGGAAATGAGCCACAAATTTAGTCTCTGTGCTCCAGAGCTCGAGAAGCCAGCGCTGAAAATCTGCTGGTGAAGCAACAGACATAGAGATAACTGAGAGCAGACTCCGAGGCTCCTGAGCTCAAGTCAGATACACAAGAAAAGTGTCCTTCTAGTGGGCCCCAAACTATCAAATTCTCATGAAGGTAAGTTTTCATTCTTGTTTATATGAAAAAGCTTGATATTTATTAGATTCATTTTTGTCCTCTTGGAGTCATATAAAAAGTACAAGGCAATAGGACCTCTGGTCCTATACAGTCCATTTTAGTAATGTTTCAACATAGTATTTGGCTTCTGGACTAAGATTTCCATACAGAGGACCTACTTGTGATGCCTTCTGTCCTCAGTCACTTAACGAGATGATTACAGTTGATGACAGTATCAGACTTGATAGAATCATAGAATGGTTTGGGTGAGAAGAGACCTTTCAAGGTCATCTGGTCCAGCCCCCCTGCACTGAGCAGGGACATCTGCAACTAGAGCAGGTTGCTCAGAGCCCCGGCCAACCTCACCTGCAATGGTTCCAGGGATGGGGCAGCGACCACCTCTCTGGGCAACCTGCGCCAGGCTCTCAACACCCTCAGTGTCAAACATTTCTTCCTTCTCTCTAGTCTGAATCTCCTTCTTTTTGTTGAAACCCATCACCCCTTGTCCTGTCGCAACAGGGCCTGCTCAAAAGTCTGTCCCCATCTTTCTTCTGAGCCCCCTTGAAGTACTGAAAGGCTGCAGTAAGGTCTCCCTGGAGCCTTCTCTTCTCTTCATACTATTTAGATCTCAACATGATTACTATTTTATAAGAAAAGTGGGCAATAATTGTCTCCTACTCCCCTGCTCCACCTTTCAGAAGTTGAAATGACTTGTGACAGGGCACAAAAACGGAATGACATCACGCACCCGCCTGCTGCGCAGCCCCGTTGTTGCCTACGTACTTAATTTCAACACTCATCAGAACATACCATTTTGATACCAAGTTCAATCTGAGGGACAACATAAGACGCTACCTTCACGATTTGTATTTTAATGGGGTGTACACCCTACTCGTAGCAATGTAATGAAGCCTTTTCATGAAAGCAATTTGTAACAGCTACGATCTATCTGCCCCAGAATTTAGGGTAAACCGAATTCCCTGAATTCTCTATCAGGTGCCCGTGTCCTGAGTAACCTCAGATGGTCTGAGCACTCATGGTGTTTGACTGATACTTGAATTTGCAGGAAATGAGCTACGTTTGCTCCTGACTAGTGATTAATGATCTCCAAGGGCAGAATCTTCATCAAAACAAAAATCTCAAACATGAAAGTTAAGGGCCATTGGTCAGCACCGTGGTGCTTGCTGTCACCTGAACAGGCTTGTCTAGTTCATTTAACCATAATTACACACGACTACTAACGTCCTTTTCCTCCTCTGGCCAATGTCGCAGGGGTTTTGCCCATCAGGAACTACATCAGGAGAAGGCAGCCATGCTGAGAACTCCCGTCATCACGAGTGTCACTAACAACACCATCTCCATGTTTCTTTTTTTTTTTTTCCCCACCTGGAATCAACTGCAAAGTCAAAAGACCTGCTGCAGAGTTAATGAGCACTATTAAATGTGCTCTAATCTTAAGAACAAAAGAACTCATACAAGAAGGCTCAGAGGAGACCTTATTGTGGCCTTCCAGTATCTGAAGGGGGCCTACAAGAAGGCTGGGGAGGGACTTTTCACAAAGGTCTGTAGTGGTAGGACAAGGGGTAATGGCTTTAAACTTGAAGAGCAGAGATTTAGATCGGAAAGTAGAAGGAAACTCTTCACCCTGAGGGTGGTGAGACACTGGCCCAGGTTGCCCAGGGAAGCTGTGGATGCTCCATCCCTGGAGGTGTTCAAGGCCAGGTTGGACGGGGCTTGGAGCAACCTGGTCTAGTAGGAGGTGTCCCTGTCATGGCAGGGGGTTGGAACGAGATGATCTTTGAGGTCCCTTCCAACCCAAACCATTCTATGATTCTATGACTAACTACAGCCAGAGGAAAAAAAAAAAAGAAAATCTGCTGCCAGGCTGAGGTGAAAGGTAAAAAATACCCCAGTTCTCGGGGAAGCGACAGTGGGAGGAAAGGTGCTGGCAGAGGCACTTAAGCCCATTAAGGAAGAACTCTAATTCTCAACAGCAGCTCCCAACTTCTTTCCTGTCACATCTCTTGACTGACTAGCAAACACAAGATAAAATGGAAATAATTCCCTGCCAAATACGCACAGCTGTAGGTCCACCTCCGATGCTTCATCAGCAGCTCTGGGCATCCGCCAATTTTTCCTTTTTTTTTTTTTTCAAATTTTAATTTAGGATGGGTCTAGAAGCGGCAGAGATTACAGTCTACCCGGGAAAAGGAGCCCACAGCACGTCAGGGAAGCAGCACTCAAGACAATGGGAACTATTTCAGTGCGTGGATGCTGGCTGGGGCGGTACAGCTCGCGTTTACAATGACTAATCAGTAAATCTGAATACGGTACTCAGCACAGAAGTGGGAAATTAGCAGTGGCAGAGTACTTCCAATTAGGTTTCTCAAAATACAGAACATTTTATAATCCATACCATTGGCCTCGGCTAAAAATAAAACTGTCATTTCAGAATTCTGCATTCATCTAACGTTTCCACCAATGGCAGTGAAATTCTGCGGAGCGTAAACAGGTGGAGAATTGGGTCCAAAATATTTCCTTCTACTGGGGGCTGATCTTTTGCTGCTGTTTTCAGGTCTCTTAATTCCCTTCTTTTGCCAGACAGGGAGCAAAACGATAGAAGGTCAAGATCACACAACTTCTTTTGGAAGAGTTAACGTACCCAAAGGACACAGTTACTTATTCTGCATCAAAAAGACAGATATTTTCTCAAAATCGCTGTCAGAGTATTCGAAATAATCAGGACAAGCCCTATTCCATCCACTGTTAACAGTCTCCATGATTGCAAAACTGGGGACAAAACCTGCTTGCAAAACGTATAGAAACATTTCAATTCCCATGTTTTCCATTGTCAGTGGAAAAAAGAAAAAAGAAAATACAATCCTGTTTCTTTGAATGATGAAACAGTTTCATTTAATGTTTCAATTTTGCTTTTTTTACTTAGCCTTGAGACATAAATCATATTATTACTTTAAATATATTTACTTATTATAGCAACAACATATGACTTACTATATTATACTCTTTTGACATTTGAAAAACAATATTTAAATGGTCCCAAACGGAATTATTCTTTGAAGGCCTATTTAATGGAAAATGTGGTCTTTTCATCTCAGGAACAGAAACAAATTTTGAAATATCGCATCTGTGGAAGAGATAATTTTTTCTGACTTTCACATTAATACAGTGCTTTAAAGAACAGTTTTTAAAAGATGCACTATATGTAAAGTGTCAAATAATGTAATACGAAATTTGAATTACCAAGGAAATGAGCAGTTTCAATATATTCAGAAGTCTTAGGCAATTTCAACTACGAGGTTTAAATCTGAGTTGCTTTAACTCATGTGAAGCATGGTTCTGCTGCCAAGTTTTCAAGCCAGAAAACACTTCCTAATTCTTTCCACAAATTTTATAAATGAAGGTTTGATACTTTTTCAAATTGTTAACTGATAAAATATTTATTTAAAAGGTTTGAAGAGCAACTAAAAAGGCAGACGAGAAACGTAACATTGTTTTAAAATAAGATATAACTGAAATGCGTTCCTGTCAAGAGCATGCTACGTGAAAAATGGTACTACAGTCCATCTCATGCAAGTTACAACCCGTTTACTATAACTAAATACAAACATTTCCTACTTTCCCATGACTTTCAAACCTGAGCTTTAACAAAGGCAAAAATCTCCTGGACAGCTGATTTTTGCTGCTGGCCAACACGATTAAACAAGCTCAAATGCATCTTATTTCACATCTAAGCAAGACCCCTAGTATTTTACTAATCCCAAACCTCTTAAGTACTCCTGGTACCTGGAAAGTGAGAAAAAGTGAATAGCTTCAGAAAGGGATTTGCTAAAGTCACAGAAGAGCCCTTCTCATTCATCACCTGCTGACAGCGGGGAACGAAACAAAGGCTTTGGGTAAATAAACTATCTTCTAATGCTATTATCAAGGACTGTATCAAAATGAAAAGTTATTACTTACTGAAAGATATGCTTCATCTTGCCCTCATTTTTTAGAGCTCTCTCCTCTGAAATTCACTCCAGTAATGGTAGCTCATGACACTTATGCATGATCGTAATTCATGGAAAAGTAGTAATATGTACACAGCAACAAATGGAAACGCTTGTACCTGTCTAACCCATGCTACATTTTCAACACAACAAATGAGCAAGAAACCACTAGACAAATTCTAAAAATAGCTACTTAGGCATGAAAATCTCTCGTAGACATGGCAATGATATTTACACCTGCTACTTCTCCCTTAAGAAAATTCCCCAGAATCCCAATTTGTTACGTAACGATATTCAATGCACAGTATCAGGCATAAAAAAAAAAAACGCTATAAAGCTCAATATTTCATTACATTATTGGCCATGTTGTTTTTATCTCGGTAAAACTCGTACACAGTTTGCTTTTCTAAAGGAACTTTCAACATTAGCATTCACTACTCAGGCATGGAACAACATGGCAGAAAGCGTGTCTCTGATGACAAAGAAGTTACTTACAGGTAATAAGTGTAGGAGTGATAGCTTCTTCTGCCATGATGGTGGAAGGATTAGGCAGTGGTGGAAAAGATGAAATGGAAGGAAAGAAAAGCCAAATATTAATGTATGAAAAATCAAGATGAAACTGAGACCAGAACTGGCGACACAAATGAAAGGTAGCAAGAATGCATATCTGGGCATACCATGCAACGTCTCTGGAACAGGCAGATGGCATAACCAATCTCCATACAACTTTAAGCAATACAATAAACACATAATGCATCTCCAACTGTTAAATCGAACCATCTTAAAGTACACCTACTACGTAACGTTCCATACTTGATGTACATTTATCTCTGCAGATACCACACATACAAATACTCCCAATTAAAGTGATAAAACACCTCTGATTACTCCTCAGCTGCATTATGAATAAGGACATGGAACTTCTAACATGGTGTTATAAGTTTAACAACGCAGAATTTCAGAACGTGTATTAAGTAGCTTCTCTTCCTGGCATAGTACTGTAGAACCTTTGGATATCCCTTTCTTTACTTAAAGAAATCAGTTCTGCCATTGACAGGACTAAAACTTGTTTCCAGAGGGAAAAAAAATCAATGGCCACAGCTTTTTTTAATATCTCAGTTTTCTTAAGAACCATTTAAATCCTGAAGAAAAAAATGGCTTCTTGTCACACAAATAAACAGGCTGTCCTTGCTGGCTAAAATTATCTTGGTGGCATTTCTGCATGTGGCTGAGGGAAAATAAGAACTGATCCTCTATCTCTGCTCTTTCTGCCACATGAATATCACAAAGTACAAGCTGGACACCTAGAGCCACCATCTCGAGAAACAGGGACCCAGATAGTCCTTCCTGCATCATCTCCTGAACAGCCACGTCCCCCACCCAGCCATGCTCTCCATGAGCACCAAGTAGAGAAGCCCTCATGCTATGTGCTTTTGCTTTACATAGAAACATGGGTTGGCTTGGGTGGGAAGGGATTATTAAAGGTCATCTAGTCCAACCCCCTGCACTGAGCAGGGACATCTGCAACTAGCGCAGGTTGCTCAGAGCCCCGGCCAACCTCACCTGCAATGGTGCCAGGGATGGGGCAGCCACCACCTCTCTGGGCAACCTGGGCCAGGCTCTCACCACCCTCAGCATCAAAAATTCCTTCCTTCTCTCTAGTCTGAATCTCCCCTATTTTAGTTTCAAACCATCCCCCCTTGTCCTGTCCCAACAGGGCCTGCTAAAAAGATTGTCCCCACCTTTCTTCTAGTACTGAAGGACCACCAGAAGGTCTCCCTGGAGCCTTCTCTTCTCCAGGCTGAACAAGCCCAACTCTCCCAGCCTGGCCTCCCAGCAGAGGGGTTCCAGCCCTCACACCATTGCCGGGGCCCTCATCGCTCCCTTCCTCAGTTATGAGCCCACCAGCAGCAGACTCCAACTCTCCAAAAGGGGCAAATTCCAACCTAAAAGAATTCCATATATTGACTGCAATCAGAAAGAGGCTGGAGACCTTAAAACATCTCTGAGCATAACGTCAAGTAGCATTCACGTGCTGGCAAGATAAAAGACTGAAAGGATCCATGTAGGCATTTGTAATTTTTACAGCACACGCATACAGCCCTTTGACTACAGAGGAAACACGTAAACAGGCCTTGCAAAGGACTATAACTAACGTTAACTTGCCTCTAGCTACATGCTTCAGGCAACCCTTTGAAAACTAGGCTTTCATCAAATTTTCTCTCTCATCTTCTTTGTGCGAAGACGCCTTTGGAAATACTTCCCGGTTTTTATTCCCGTTTTTTTCTGATGCAAACAGTATTGTTCAAACACGAGAGGCCAGAGACTGAATCTTTAATCACGTGGCACATCTGCAAAAACGCGCACTTGTTCAAGTTGAGTTTGAAAAGATGCCTAAGAAGAGAATAAGGGCAAAAAGCCGCTAAATATTTTCCAGGCCTCTTCCACTAGTGTACAGCCCATTGCCTTCAGGGAGGAGCAAAGGATCAGGTCCTATCAAAGCAGATCAACTTACCTGCTCTATGAACAAGGGGTTATTTTCTGGTTCAGTCATAATTACATCCCCCCTGCCTTTCTCCTCGGAATTACTCATTCTCTCACTTTCATTTAGAACCTCAAGACACTGCCAACCCTGTTTCTTGCCATATGTTGCTATGACAGATTTAATGTAATTAGTACAAATGTTCTCATACTTCTAAAAGACGTATAATAATGTGAGAAACAACAATAAATACAATTAATCAGGGAAGCACTGCTGGTACTTATATGCAGAATTCTGCCAAATGTGTTATAGAGACAAATTATTCCTTATCCAAAAAAATGCTGAAAATCCAGGAGCTTTAATTTCTGTAAACGTCCCATTAAAAATTTGTGTAAGATGAGAAAAATTAAAAGTCTCAAGCTCCAGTTATTTTTATGGTGTTACAGCATGAGATTTTCATTGTGAAAGAAAAAGAGCATTGCAGTTTTTAACTCTCAAGAATACCAGATCCTGAAACAAACCGGTAAAACCAATAAATTAAAAACCTACGGAAAGTTTTAGACTTGCAAGGCCTCAGGCCGCGTGCAAAAGCACCATTCATAATTGAAAAGATTCAGCTTTTTAAAGAAATATGGACAAGTCCCATTTTACCTCCTACATAATGTATCAAACTTTGTCTCTATGTATGAAGTCTTTGCCTGTGAAAGACAGTGACCTAAAGATTTTGACCAACCTTGGCCAGATTTTCTTCTGTCACCTTTCTTCCCTTCTGTCACCTGTCTTCCCTTTGGTCACATCACCATAGAGGAGTTCTTTCACGTCAATAAACTGTTTGCGTGTGTAGTGAGAATATAAAGCTCTTTTATACCCTTCAGAACTGAAGACATACATAAATTTCATACATTTCTCTCGTAGAATAAAGCCCCCCTATAAAATTTATCAAAACCCAACACAGCTGGAGGCAGGACTGTCCCACTAGATGGACCTGTGTCCTATTTTTTCACTGTCTCTCTTGGCCTAAAGGGAAAAACAAGGTTCAGGAGAAGACTGGAGCTTTCCTTCAGCCCTATTATCTCCAATTTCTATCCGAACTGCTTGAAATTGTTGGCAAAGGCATATAACTGGACAGCCTGACTTGCTGTCAGGGAATGGGATTGATGCACTCCCAGCCCGGCAGAAGCCTTCCTTATCCACCGCCAAGAACCAGGGTCTCAAAGTTCAACAGACGCCACGATAACATACGTTAGAAACGACTGGAAAGCTCAGGCGTAGAGACAGCCAGAGACAGAAACTAGAGACAGGCAAGAGAAAATAACCTTTTTAAGGAGAAATGCAAGGATTAGAAAAACTCCGTTCTACAACTGAGGCAGAAGCAAACGTAATTAAATTTTTAGAACCGCTTCTTTGCTGCACTCCCACTGCAGCAGCAAGGTGGTAGCCCCAAAAGAAACAGCTGCCCCAAGGACATAGCCACTTTCAAGCAAACCTTGGACAATAAATCTAATTCCTCAACTTCTGCATACTTTTTGAACTTAGCTGAAATAGACTCTACAAGAAAAAAGAAAAGGAAAGAGAAAAGGACAAAGCAGTCAGTTTCTGATTTTTTCCAAGTCCTGATTTAATTGCTGTTGCTTCTCCAAAGGTTGTGGGAACAGTTCTCTCATTTTCAATGCTTTAAGGTGACCAAAAAGGTGAACTCACTTGCTGTATTTTCTATTTTTTTAATTTTTTATAGAGTCCTGCGCAGGTATATCAAAGACTAGAAGAGATCAGGCGCCTTGCCTGAGATTTAATATTCAGGATCAGATTCAAAATCCACTTTATTGTGGAGCAATATTGTGGAAACACGTGTGTTGGTTTCCACTGGCTTTGTGTTAGCTCTCACGTGAGAACTTCAGAAGAGAGGAAAGCCTACTGGCATTATTCCAACTCCACAGAGAAGAATCATCTCATTGATATGACCATGTTGGCATTGGGAATCCCTTGCAGGTTCCTCAGCTATGTCACACAGCATCTTTATGCAGGAATGTGGTTGAATGGATAAAGAAAAGCTAGAACAAAGAACTCTGAACAACCAAGTGGGGAGGAAACCAGGAAAGCACCAAGTCTTCCCCTGACCCAGGTGACAAGCACGTAAAACTGGTTTGCTTTAGTCAAAGACTGAGTGTCCACACAGAAAATATTTCAGTGTCCATGATGTTCCTACCCTCACTCGTGCCTCCACATCATGTTCTGGATAGTTAGTCCACATAATCTCTGTGACCCATAAAATCACCACTTCAGAAGACTGCTATATAGTGGAAATAATAATGATGCCGAACAGCTATTGATAACTGCAGAACTTCTTTACCTATTGCTTTGATAGTGACCATGTCTGTGCTGCAGTGAGAACTCTGCTTTGACTGTTGGTCTTGTCTACTGGGCTACTGAACTTAATGTCAAAGAGGCTGACTTGTGAAACCTGGGGTGCCTGGAACCAATCAAGCAACGAATGGTCGCTGGATGAGTATCAGGTGCCTGTTAAAGGAGCATGATGGACAAGGTCATGGTGATCACGTGCAGTAAAAACGCTTTCCAAAGCTCTTGAGAATAGAAAGCAATGGCTCGAAATTAAGTTGATTAAGCACTGTGAAGCCCCAGAGACAGAGTGAATTCAATCTACTGGTGCGATCTGGAGATCAAGTCTACAAGGACCTGCTTCTGTGAAAGAATGACTAACAGGCAGTATATGCCTTGAGATGTGCCTTGGGACTGTGGAGTGTGAACGGGATATTGCTGTAGCCAACACCAGACAAGACAAGTTTCAGAGCACGTAGGCTCAGCACGGTGCGATCCACCGTCGTAGCCCAGCGAGTCTGCACACGTGACAGCGCAGAGAGGAAAGCAGTTCTCAGGGGACAGGCACCGCGGAATGACAAGGTGCAATTTTCTTCTTCATTCAGATCTTTCCTCCAGTAAAACTCCTGATAAGGTAAACGGAATAAAATGATCAAGTGCCGCAGTCAAAGGACACGCTAGCTTGGGAAGATTGCTTCTCAAAGTAGCGCCTAAAGTATCGTAAAACTGCAAAGCCACTACGGTTAGACCGAGCTTGCGGCATGATTTATACATTTTCTTCAAATGCATAATGTATACACGGTAACTGAACCAAGGTGAAACCACGGGGGCTCTCAGCAGCGGAGCGCATTAATGCACCAATAACAATCTATTGAATAATCGGTTCATCTTTCGCTTAAGTCATGAGTGTAATTGTATTCAAGACCTTCTAAGTGACAGCATCTGCTCTAGAGGTCTGGGACACAATACACCTACCTGCTGGAACTCTCATTAAAGCCCAGTCACATCCTGGTGCACAGACGAACCGTTCTTACTTTTTAGTATTCACCCCAGCTCATCCCGCAGTTTGTTTTGTTCAAGGCTGCAGCATCATTCTGGGATCTGTTTAAGTTAATGGTATCATTCTTTCTGTACTACACAATAAAATTGTCTGTGTTTGGTAACAGAGTTCCTGAACTTGTACTTTCAATAGTTTCATCTCTGTCACAAGCAGATTTATTCCAAACCCCAAAGACGCTCACATAATGCACTTTTCTTCTAACAACGGAACTACCATGAATAATAATTACGGTGCTGTGGTAGACAGAAGGAATCAAGTATCCTTCTGCATTAACATGCAAACACTCAGGATTCGAGCCTTCCTGCCTCCAACAATTAGATTATCAAACAGCCTTTCCCTCGAGAGCGAAGCAAGAGCTGGAATCGCATCCATTTAGCCAGAGACCCTGACACCTTATTTACTTGGAAACTGTTTGGGTCACTTTGCACCGCTCTCCCTTCAAGATTAAGAAGAACTTGTCTCCCTTGGGTGAATAAATTCCACCTTTGGTGCAAACGCGTCAGGAGAGGCTCAGAACGGGAAGCGGGAGAGTGATGAATGCCTGTCAGGAATTGTGTGAAGAAGGATTGGCCAGATGATGAGAGAAGCCTTCCTCCCTGCATGCCAAGTGCTGTGTCTGACCCCAGGGAGGAGTTTGGGAGTTCAACTGTTAAAATTGAAGGTATGAATGATGCAAGAAATCAGAAGTGGGAAGAAAAAAGTACAGCAAAGATTTGTAACTCGACTACGCTGTACGTTACTGAGAAGATCTGGTTACGGGGCAAATTTCATTGCTCCAGCCAGGCTTACCCTGGGGCTTAAGTCTCAATCTCTTCTGTACAGCAGCTTTTGATGGCTTTACCTACCCCTCGTCAGGACCTAGCCCTCAGCCCTGGCCGCAGCTCACCTTTCCCTGCGCAGAGCCCCTCTTAACTCCTGGCCCTGCTCCTGTCTTCAAGGAGAGCAAAAAGCAGCTCCTTGTGTTGCCTGCCCTGAGGCACCACCAGGCAGCTGCCTCCGGAGCTGCGCACCTCTGCTCTTCACGTTCTGCAGGAATTTCAGTTGGCTCCAGAGTTTGGACCACCTCAGACTGCCCAACTAGTTAACACGCGATTAAGTCACAGTGTTGGGACTATCAAAATCAGGCCAAGATTGCTCTCAAAAAGAAGGGAAGGGGATAATACAGGGTGAATGGCAAGGACGTGAGGGCTTACGGGACAGCAAGAAGACTACGGTAGACGTGGAAGAAGAATTTGTGACTCAATGCCCTTACGCAGCTCTCACATTCCCAACCCCACCTCCACGGCTGCAAAGCTCACATCGCTTAGGACACGACCTCAAACCTTAATTCTCTTTGCTAATGAATTTCCCCCAATCTAGACTTCGCTTCTACCATCAGGCAGATTTCTTTTCCTTACCCACGCCACCTCCCTAGCTACGAGCTATTTTTCCTTGTCTTATCCTTCCCTTTTGCAGCGTTGAGAAAGGCGACCAGGTTTAAAAGCCTTTCACTTCCTGTAGCAGTTCTCGAACGATATTCAAAGCAATATTCAAGACAACACTCAAAGCGATATTCGAAACGATCCCGATGCCTGTGCGTGTGCTGAAGCAGCGTCTGGAAACGTCCAGCACCACGGTGACATTTCCGTTTGGTTTTCAGGGAATGAGGTTTGTGTAGAACAACACAGAGCCAGGTCTTACTACAAACTTCCCCAGCTCTAGTTCCTGTTTCACTGAGGGTTTCTTTTACGTTGAGGAATGAAACTACATTGATCTGTTGAACAGAGTGGAGACTCACCCTGCCAGGACAGAGATATCGGTCTATTATTAGAGCCCATCATGCAGTACTAACGCATAAACTGCTAGAACCATTAAACTCAAGTCGTTTCTCTTCTATAACAAGGACTAATTCATAGAAAACGCTGAGGGATGAAACAGATACTGCATTTCTATAAAAACCCAGCAACGCTTCGGGCTGGGAGGGAGCAGTACTTCCTAAACTCTGTGGCAAAGGGCACGAAGGTGGCTGGATACATTTGCCAACACCCAACTGAGAACTGCTGTAGGAGATGCCGTGATATGAATACGTACATAGAAAACATCTACTAATTGCTCACCTCTTCTTCATCACCAGCACGACCCCCAGAAATATAATGACGAACAGCAAGATGCCCGCAATGACTCCAGCGATTTTAACAGTGTGGTCGGTCTGCTTCTCAGGCTCCGGGTCCGGTTTTCGAGTGGCAGCCCCTGTGGAACCAGCAGAAGGAAAAGAGGAGAGAGAAGAAGAGTAAAGACGTTATTTCTTACGATGTTTGTCCATTTAACCTACCAATGTCATTAGTCGAACGCAGGGCCAACAGATACCAACGCTTGGTCTTTTAAAGAAAAAACCTCTGCTTTCGTATGCATCGACAGGAACATTATTCTTCATATTATCCCATGACATTTCGCAAGACCGCGGCACAGGTGGGACACCGCTGCCTGCCCCGACCCTTTCAGAAGAGCCTCTTCACACATTTCTATAGTTTTTATTATCTGTGCTGGCTCCCTTTTCTTTCTGCCATTTAGAAACTTGCTAACAACACAATAACTACCCTGAGCCTTTATCCAAATTTCATTTGCTGGAACATTTTCCTCAATTATTTTTCATAAATGAAGCTGTAATTCCATAACATATTAGCTTAAACACCTGGAAAAGTGAGATAAGCTCATTTACCATGCATTTTACCCGCAATTGTTTTTTACACAATAGACTTTTTTTTTTCTTTTTTGCCTTTGGAAATCTAAATCTAGGTCACATCTGGTAGGCAAAAAGACTCCTCCTAAGCAATTTATTCACAAAGTGGGAAGCAGCTGATGATCACACCACTGGCACCCACATTTAATATCTGTTTAAATGAGATAACCAGTGCCTTACAGCAGCTACTGTCTTAGCTCTTCCAGCTTCTCCATTTAAAAAAAAAATATAACGTCGTTTGTACTGTTTACTGTATAATGTGATGGAACGTCAAATCCATGTCTGTTGAAATATCCATTTCCTCTACTAAATGAGTTCAGGATGAAAAATGTTAAGGAAGCAACATCCAATTCACTAAACTGATTTTTTTTTTTTTTAATGGACTTCCATTTTTTTTTTAATCAAAGCGTGACAGTATTCATCACTTGAGGCACCAAGCCATGAAGTGGACACAGGGATTTATGGATCACTTTCCTGCTACAGCTTTTTAGGGAAGGAAGACTAAAGCCTGAGTGAAGTGTAGTATTTTAAGATCACACTCTTATCCAGGTTTCACACCGGATTTTGAAAGCACCAATTATATTTTACTTGTTTCTTCACTTCATTTTTTTTTTCGGGAAAGAAAGCAAATTATCGATCGATTTACAGGCAGAGTTCTTTTCTGAAAAGAACAATGAAAGCATTTCCAAGGTTTTTTCTCAGTTGTAACCAGGATGTTCTAAGATGGTGGATACTTCTGAGTGGCCACCTCAACGCTTTTGGCCTCCATCTTCAAAACTGAAAAACAGGAAAAACTGGCAATTTGTACTGCTGCCACAAAAGGTGATAAACATCAATCAAAATATATCTGGAGCTAAGAGCAGGAACCAGGTTCTCTGGAAAATTCTGGGCATTGTACTTTGTGCAATTGCTAAGTCAGAGAAGATCACACTCAAAGAGCTGCTGCCTCAATGCTGACTCTTCACAGATAACGCAGAATCGTTTTGGAAAAGGTCTTGATCATCAAGTCCAGCCATTAACCCAGCACTACCAAGCCGCCACTAAACCGTGTCCCTCAGCACCACATCTCCACAGCTTTGAAACCCATCCAGGGATGGGGGCTCCACCACTGCCCTGGGCAACCTGGGACAGCCCTTCACAACCCTTTCAGGGAAGACATTTTTCCTCATGTCCAACCTAAACCTCCCTTGGTGCAACTTGAAGCCATTTCCTCTTGTTCTGTTGTTCATTCCTTGGGAGAAGAGCTCGATGCCACCTGGCTCCAACTTCCCTTCAGGGAGTTGTGGAGAGCAAGGTCTCCCCTGAGCCTCCTTTTCTCCAGGCTCAACAGCCCAAGGTCCCTCAGCTGCTCCTCACAAGACTTGTGCTCTAGACCCTTCCCCAGCTTCCTTCTCCTTCTCTGGACACACTCCAGCCCCTCAATGTCCTATTGGAGTGAGGGGCCCAAAACTGACCCCTGGATTCGAGGTGCAGCCTCCCTAGTGCTTCCACCTATTTAACAGACACACTGTACAGCCGGTAAATAATGAACCCCCAAGTTCATCAGCTAAAATAAAAGCTGGCAGTTCACTTCTCTCTGGTTTCTGACAGGTACATTTTGATCCAGAGGTATATTTATCACTCCCCACATTATTATTTCTCAGCTGGCTTTTAGGAGCCACACAGGTGGTTTCACTGGCCCCAAGGTAAGGCCAGCTAAGCTAGGCCAGTACCTAAGGACAGTAGCTCTAAAATTCATTGTGCCCATTGATAAACTGTGTTGTCAATTTGTGCTTTTAGTTTTGTCTGTATGTTTTCGAGAGAGATATGGAAAATGACTATTCCAAGTCCAAAAATACGATGCCGTGGTTTCTCTTTTACTCTGCTCTACTGACACATACTAAAAAAGCGGAGTGAAATGTCATCTTTCTTTACAGAAATACCGTTAACTACACACTGTTGTATCATGATGTCATAGTCCTGGCGTTTTCTTCTATTTATTATTGTTGTTTCAGCCAGTTTGCCCTGACATGGCCATTTGTAACCTCCTTGATCACCCTAAAGCCTTTAACAATATATAGCTACAAGACTAGTGGAGTCTGTAGCTGCAGTAAAATAATCTGTTTTTAATGACAGACTGGATATTGTTACTCAGAGCTGAGCTAAGCCCGCTGTGTTTTCCTCACAACACTGGACCTAGTGATTTAGTTGGGTTTGTTTGTTTTAGCTGGTTTTACTTTTAAGATTTTGGTTCTACCCTTGCACAGGGAGCCTGAGTTTAAGCCTTGCACAATAATCTCACTTCTGTTTTCTCACTGAGACTCTCTGGGCTGGTGGACTTAGAAGAATCGAGGCCACATTGACAGATATACTGCGGTCCAATTCTAGAAGAACAGCAGCTCGGTGAAGATCAGTGAGCGCAGGACAGCTCGAGGGACCTGCTTAGGAAATGAAAGGACAAGGAAACGTTTCCTGCCAGTTTACGATGCATTAAGGTGCTGACTTTGGAAAGCCCTCACTTGATGAGAACAAAATTGAGTGCTTCCTGCCAGAAATGAAAAACAGAGATACTCTTGGAGAGAAACCCCAAGGTGCCACAAAGCCCTGCGAACTATTTCCACGGATAAAGTGGAAGACAGCAACCCTTCGTTATTTACTTTTCTAAATACTCTCAGTGATTCCAAGTTCCCTTTTACTTATTTATTGCCCATTCTTTGTGGTTTTCCCTACAGCAGCATTTAAAAGGTGAAATATCCTCTTTTTTTCTTCGCTTGGCCTGATTTATGACTTTCCCTCCTGGGTCGCATTTTGTCCAGTACTTTGCAAGACCAGGTGATAAAATTTTTAAGTAGTATCCATGAAATGCCTAAAGATTTTATTCCACTTATTTCTGACTCTCATACCGATTCCAGTAACTTTTTCTTAATATTGGAATCTCCCTTCCTGAAGCTTAGTGATTACTCAGCCACTTCTTGGCATCTTACCTCCAGACTGAGAACTAAATTCTCTTCTAGTTGCTAATATTTAGTGTCTGCCATAGTGTGAATTCTTAAATTACTTCATGCAGTGAAACTTCTATTTCTGGACCATGAGTTAGAAGACTGGGTAAAAAAAAAATCCCCCTCTCTTTGGAGAGTTTCTAGTTCTGAGCAGAGATATACGGGCCCGGTGTTAGTACTGTAGGAATAGCTTGGGATAATGGTCCTGCCATTTCCTTGGGTGGAAAATTTCCCTTTCCTTTCTCACTCGAAAGGCACAAGTGCCACGTTATCGATCAACCCTCAAATTTCACAAACGATGATCTTCTGTAGGAAGTTTACAGATAGAAAAGTTTGAGCAGAACCACTCCTCATTAAAATGGAAGTCAAGATTATTTGCTGAATGAACTTGCCAAGGAAAATATCATTCTTTAACTTACATGCAAGTGCTCTCTTGTCTTTCAACAGCAGTGAAAATATTCTTTGGTAACAGAAATGGACCTCTACCAAACTGAACAAAATCTCTCTCTCCTCTGTTTGTAAATCAACAAATTCTGGACTTGCTTTTCAATCTTTCTCAGTCCCTTCCAAAAAAAACATACGTTAGAAATGACTGACCATTGTATAGAAAAAGAATGACCAATAAAATAACCCTGGATTAATAGCCTAGGAGCTGCTAGATATGTTTTCAAAGAAAGAAATAAGATTAAAGCTCTTAGTACTAAAAACTAGCTATAAGTTGTTTTGTCTAAAGGGCTCTTTAAAGAATCGGGACATTTCTCCTCCTATTTGAGCCAACAAATAATCCCTGCCTTTACTTAACTGGACTGCTCTCACTCTATTTCTCCCTCAACACTGATCATAGTTGCTGCCTTTTTTACTTCCTTTCTGAAGCTTTGAGCTCTCAAAAGGTACCTGCCTGGTAAGTCACTTGCAAGCTTCTTCCAGCTCTATTCCACTCCGAGGTGTTCCACTGGCTGATGGAACGGACAACTTTGCAAGGCTTTAAAGTAACAATAGAGTTAGTCCAGATTATCCGAGCTTCCAGTCAAATTTGAGACTAACTTGATCTGTTGGTAACTAGCCCACAATTTTTTTATGCAGGCAGTGGGAGCCAACTATCGTATCTCAGCACCTACTTTCAACTTATTTCCAAGAGCGAGTCGTGAAAATGAAACATGAAAGCCCTGTGACAGTTGCACTGTGACTGAGTGGTAGAAATCATGCAAAATGGTTCAAGGTAGGCAGAGTGGTGGGAGGCTTCCTTGGAACACCCGTCATTAGGATCTTCACTCCAAGAGGGACATTGAGGAGCTGGAGGGGGTCCGGAGAAGGGCAACAAAGCTGGGGAAGGGTCTAGAGCAGAGGAGGTCCTCCTTGTGAGGAGCGGCTGAGGGACCTGGGGTTGTTGAGCCTGGAGAAAAGGAGGCTCAGAGGACCTTCTTGCTCTCAACAGCTCCCTGAAAGGAGGTTGGAGCCAGGTGGAGTAGGGCTCTTCTCCCAAGGAATGAGCAGTAGAACAAGAGGAAACGGCCTCAAGTTGCACCAGGAGAGGTTTAGGTTGGACATGAGGAAAAACGTCTTCCCTGAAAGGGTTGTGAAGGGCTGTCCCAGGTTGCCCAGGGCAGTGGTGGAGTCCCCATCCCTGGGGCATGCGGTGCTGAGGGACATGGTCTAGAGGTGCCCTGGCATTACCCTGGGGTAATGGCTGAACTTGATGATCTTAAAGGTCTTTTGCAACCAAAACAATTCTGTGATTCCATGATTCTATGATCTTATCATCCCTGCCACAAAGTAAAAAGACTGAAAAGATCAGAGAACTTGGCTTTAAAGACTCAGTCCATGCTCTCCAAGGACAACACACAATTACAAAGGCTACTAGCATTATTTCTCTGTTATTCATATGATAGATGAATCTAGAAGCTCTACATGAGATTGGTAGCTCCAACCTATGTGAGCTAGGCTGCAACGGGCAGGTGCAGCAACCACCGGTGGGAGAGGGATGCAAATACCCGTAAGAAAATTCATTTACAATACCAAATAAATGAACACTTCTATACTGCCCGCTCTTTTAGCTGGGATCACTCAGCATTTCCAGTCAGTAGCAGCAGAAACAGACCTTCAAGAGTAATGTTTTTATGGGTGACGTTGGTTAGGGTGTTCCAAGGAAGGAAGTCACATAAAGGTTCGTAAATATAAAGGTAAGAAAAGCAGAGGTGCCCCAAGTAAAGACTTGAGATAAAATGCACTATGACAAAATAAGAAAGTACACAAATATCTCTGTGCTACTGGTAGGAAAGGAGGTGCTCCACAGAGGCTGATCCTTCTTATAGCCGTCAAGTCATCAACAGGAATTCCAATCCTACATCACAGACTGAAAAATACACCTGAATGGGACAATATGTCCATTTGGCCATGCGTCTATTTTCCTCCAGAAAATGCCCATTTTCCTCCAGAACTTTCCTCAGCGTTTCCACCCCCATCTCTCCCACGACGGCAGAAAAGTTTACCCTCAATTTTAAGCCCGTGGCAGCATTGCTGGTGTTACGAAAGGACAAGCCAATCCAACACACTTTCTATTTGAGTTTCAAGTTCATTCCAGACGCCAGTATTTGTGACTGTCTTGGAGAAGACCCAAAACACATCGGGATTTGTAGATGAAATGAATTACCACCCTGGCTAGCCTGTTTATACTGTAAATGACTGGCGTTCAGTCCTCATCTGCTAGCCAGCATGTGTTCTGCTAACAAAGTCTTTGTTTTATTACTCCTGGTAGAACTCCAGCTCAGGCAGCAAGTTCTCCCTCCCCTTTCCTCATTGTTAGCTTCCACCCCAGCGTTCCCAGCCCTCCTTTGGAACCGCGCTCCTTTTTGGTCCATATGGCAGAAGTTACGCGGTGGTGTTGGGCAAGGGTATAATTCGTGACAGAAGGTGGTTTTGATCAGTATTTTTTTCAGGTTTCTCTCTCTCCTCCATGCCTTGAGTATATTCATTTTGCAAATGCCTCAGAGTAAGGTCTGCTTTACTTCTCTTCTTGCAATATTTTCCCCTTTCTGTTCCTGGCATCTTTTGGAAAGGCTCATGTATAAACTGCTTTATCTGTGGGGTAGGGATTATGTTTTCTTTCTTTTTTTTGCTGAGCACAGCAGCCATTTAAGTGTTGAAATGGAGGTATCCTGATTTTCCCTCCTATGATGCCTTAGCTCTCACCAATTCCGGTTTTTGAATGCCTGGGAAGGAGGGCAAACAGCACTTCTATGTTAGCAGGAGAGTATCTTCTCTCTCATTTATGATCATCAATACAAAACATATTGTTGTGTATAGACCTTCCTTTCCTAAAACAGATTTCTGTACTTCCACAGCACTCATACACTGTTTATTTGGGCTTTTTTTTTTTTTAAATGCAGATAAAGCCAGCCTTGTTAAGAGATCTACGCTAAGAAGGGACCATCAAAGTAAGGCTCCGCTGTGTAACAATAATTATGAATTATTAATTTTGTTTGCGGGATTCTTTATGAAAATGTAAATATAAGCCACAAACAACTGCATGAAAAGAAATGCAAAGAACTCCTCCAGTGATGAATACGACTCATTTAACTGGCTACCAAATGAACTGCATCTCTCACTGGTGGATGATTCATGTTGGTGCGTGTGAGCAAAAAGAATTTTTCTTGCTAAACATCTGTGTTTCTGATTGTCGGGAATAATAACATTAATGCCTAAAACAAATAAAGTTCCCAGTTTGACATGTATCTTCTGGTCTCATCGCAATCTATTTTTTAATGGGATTTTAATCCAAGCTCCTTAGACTGGATTTTTCTGGAGACTGTGGTTTTGTTTTTTTTTTTTAAAAAAAAGGATTTAGAGAAAAACAAGCAAGTGAGCCTTGAAAAACAGCTCGTTCGCTCCTTTGCAACAAACCCACCCGCTTGCTTTTTTCCCTTTTCTCTTAATCAAGGAAATTTAAATAATTAAAACCCATACAAATTTTCCTCTCCAGTAGGCAGCCAAGCAGTTGGAAGCCCTCGCTCACACTGGAAGAAATAAAAGTGTAAATCCTCACACTTCAACAGTGCTGAGATCATTAAGGGATGTTTAAAGTTTACTCAACAGGTACATGACAACCAGGAATTAATAACCTAGTCTAGAACATACAGACACGATCTATCTCCTTCTTGGAAATAAACCATTTCCTAAGGAAAAAATATAAAGTCTTTGGAACCTTAAGCTTTCAAGTGGCTCTAAAGGGTACCCCCGCACACACTTTAGTCTATTTTATGAAGCAAGAAGTCTGGTTACATATTTATGAGGGCCAAAGAAGCAGCCATGATGGTGCACATCACAGACCTCTATGTCAACACAAGGAAAGGTCATGGCAGCCTATTTGTAAGACAGACCCCACCACTGAAATAAAAGATAAAATAGTTCTGGCTGCTGTGGGAAGAACAAACTGGGCTTCTTTACCCGCCTGCTCACAGCAAAGGTCAACAGGACTTCATGAGATGCAAATTTCTGATCAAGAAGGTTGACTGAGGAGCAATGAGAACATACTTGCATCAAGCTGGCTGGATACATGCAGGTCTCATACTGAATAAGGATGAGGAGGTCTGAGAAAGAGGCACCAACTGCTGGTGCCTCAGCACTTTGAAATGTAGGGCTGGTGACCAGATGATGCTCTGTCAAAGAGGTCCCACTTGCAGCCACTAGAAGTGCAACAGCCTCTTATAAATCTGACTTCTGTGAACAAGAAGTCCTAGAGGTGTAACAGACAACCAGGGGAGCTTTCAGGCTGAAAACATTTGATTTTATGGTTCTTTACATAACCTCAAGCCAACAGTACTCAGGGTAAAAGAGTGACTCTCTCAAATTAGCTCTAAGAAAATGAAAGCATTCAGGCCAGATTGATCCTGTCCACACATAAGGCATCTTCTGTGCAAGTCAGCACCACTATCTAGCCACACAGAAGCAGTGGATCATTTATCATCACCCTCACCAAGGACATCTGAATTTCACCCATCACCAAGGACACCTCTGGTTGACTCTCATGCTTTCAACACCAGATCTACCCCTGAAACTATCCTGAAAAATGTCAAAGAAATAACAGACGCCCTTGAAAGTTTATTTCAGCTATCTTCTACAAACAGGAAAGGTGTGGATTTGAAGCCTGAAGAGGACTCCACCCTCTTTAGGGGAGGTAAAATGTGGTTTTGCTACTACTACTCAGCTGGCCTCCACCACGCAGGGAAGATGTGAAGTTGGATCAGAGTAACGTTTCTGGAGCTGACCTACTCAGGGTGAAACTCAGCTACAACCAGAAGTTCTTAGCATGGACAAACACACTGTTTTATTTTCCATCCACGAACACAAGGGATCACATCCAGCATGGGAAGCGAGTAACCTGAAGCTATGGGTAGGAAGTTGTGGAGTGAGGTGTCATCTTCTGACCTTGCTGCCACTGAGGACTGAACTACAGGAACACTAATGAACCATTCCAAATGGAACGTCAGTGAAGACCTGGTTACTTGGCCATTAAGAGAAAGGGGCAATGGACAATGGAGTGTAGGAATCCCAGCAGTAGGTCTGCACATCCATGCAGGTTTTGGCCTCTACTGCCACTAGCTCACAGATGAGGCTGACATCCTCCATGACTTCACTACCAGCCACCCTCCACATTGTATCTCTCATGAAGGGTTCTTCACAAATCTTTCAAAAACAATCACACTCTCAGAAGTTACTGATCATTACTCACGACCTACCTATTTTCTTGGAGGAAAGCACAACAGAGCTCACTCAGCTCAAAGAGAGATAGAATCACACATGCAATGGCACACGCAGAAAGGGAAAAATTTATTTGTGATAGATTTATAAAAAAGCAGGAAAAAAAAGGCGTAAAACTTCTTTTTTAAAGCATTTTCAGAGTCAACGCTGTTTCGAGACAGGAAGGTTGGCTAGAGGAACTGGAAAGGAGCATCATCACAAGAAAGGAAAAATAATTCCACAGCATTCTAAATCTGCCCCTGTGCCAACGCAGCGTCGCTATTCTTTTGTTCACATTTCAGAAGCGTTTATAGTATTGCCAATAAAAAACCTGTCCAAACTGAAGCTATGTTAGATGAACCAAGTTTCTAGCACAGGGACGAGAATACCACGCTCCTCTGCGTGGTTATCACTGATTTACATTTCATTTCTCACGTATCTCCTGTAGGTTTTAGGGCTTACAGGAAAATCTCCATCTGTCCTGATTAAGAATGCCCTAACTAACCATTTTTGCTCACCGGTTCTTTTCACATCCCTTGTAATTATCGACGTGTTTACTCACAACCAGAAGCTGATTCAATGACAGCACGCTGAAAGATGCAAACCAGAACCTCCAAAAAGGTTTCACAAATACTTCATTTGCTTCTGGCCAGTGACAATTTATGATTTTTTTTTTCCCTGTCTCCCTTTGTATTTCTGATGCGAACTCCAAAGATGAAACAGAACCTCAAACTACTTGATTTCCCCCCTTGTCCACTTGAAACCACGCGAGATGGCAACCGCCACTCACGTCTGTGCAAAGCTGACTCAACTTCCATTTCCCAGGAGTTTTCTATTTGCACAAAAACTTCTTAGTGGTCAGCAACAGCAGGACATCAGACGAAGAGAAGGAAACGAAACGTCACAGTTTTGGAAAAACAGACCCAAAAACGCACACATATACCTCAACGCCTTTCCCAGAGCTCTAAAATTATCGGCTTTTGCAGTGAGAATACCCAGTACCACAGAAAAGGACGTTTCCAATATAATGTGTGGAGAGACAGCTGTTAACAGCTCATCAATAACCACAGTCGTGGCTTGCATAGTGTTATTACTCCAAGCGGACAAACGCAGCTTGGATATTTATTAAGATTTCAGCTATTCCAAGGAATCTAACCTGAGCGACTTGCTGAAGCATTATCTTGCCCAAGGTAGTATGTTCTGCGTCTTCTAAGTCGACAGCATTATCCTCCTCTTTGCTGTACTTCTCTACTTAAGCGTAACGTATTTTAACCTACCCACAAACACAGAAGTATTCCACGTAACGCCACGTTACACGTCGGTTGAGCTCCCCGGCGACGCGAACACCAGATCTGCAGTTCCCACAAACGGCAGGTTATTCTACCCGCAACCGGGCCCACGTTTTCTTTCAAATTAAAATTCTAATTGCTTAGCATTTTATGAATACAGTCAATAACTACAGATGGGAAACACTGAAAATCACAGGTTTTTTTTGGTTACTAATTACATCTCTGAGTTTCTCTCTCTTCCCTTGTCTCTCCTTAATTTCTCATTGTGGAACATGCAAAACATGTTCTGCTTTGAATGTAAAAATCAGAGGCTTTTTTTTTTTTTTTTTAAATGCAGAAATGAAATAACACGCAACCATGCTCTAAAAATTACCTCCTGGTATTTTTGCTTTGTTTTATATTCTCTGCTTCTCTGAAGGCTGAAATTTTTTTGGCTCAGGTGTGATACTGGCCGGTGCTACACAGGATGGCAGAAATTCCTCCAGTTTGTTAAGAACGTACCCTGGTCAGTTCATTCGTATTGGTATTTTCACGACTGGTTTTTTTCTTTCCATTCTCTGTCATGAGACTAAGGAAGGCGTCCTCCCTCCCCATCCAACCTCAAACAGCCTCATAGATACACGCATATTAAGATTACACATTACTGAACAAATAGATTGTTTTTCAAGCTAGGATGAACTGGACTCATCTGTAGTGGCTTAAGTTAAATTTTGCTCCACTCTCCAGTTAAATTCTGTTCCACTCTCTTCATGAAAGAGATAATTGATGATGGCACTTGGAATCGTATCCTCCTCTCAGCTATGGATTGGAACACTCAAATTTCTCAATGAGCTGCACCTTTGAGGGATGTAACACAGCTCCTGCAACCAATGACTATTAATTCCATGGCAACCAACTTCTTAACTCCTCTGAATAAAAGACAAACAGTTCCTACAGTTCAAGACATACCTAATTAGGCTACTTGTCCTTCCTAAAAGACAGGGAAAGACTGATATTTTCTTCCAGGTCATGGGATCTTCTCTAGCTGTTCCTGTCCTAGGTCTGTAACATGGCTGGCTCTGGGAATACCCACAGAATCATAGAATGGTTTGGGTTGAAAGGGACCTTAAAGATCATCTAGTTCCAATCCCCCTGCCACAGGCATGATGAACCCATACCTCCTTGGCCAATCATAAGCATCAACGGCCACCACAGAGCTGCTGGCATGAACCTCTGCAGTTTATTCTCGCTCCTCTCCTATTTACGTAGGAGAGTTGCAAAGGTCCGACTGTCCCCAAACCAACCGGTACAGCGTAAAAGAAGTTGAAGGGGAGGAGGTCCTGAACCTCCGATCAGAGCCTCTGGCTTGTCTCAGACACGTTCAGAACTAAGGCTGCTAATTCATTTTCAGGAAAGCTTGTAGGAATTCCTGTTGTACAACATGGAGTACTTAGTATCACTAACAGGGTGGGTGTCAGGAAGATGGGGCCGGTATCTTCTCAGTGGTGCCTCAGTGGCGATAGGACAAGGGGCAATGGGCACCAACTGGAACCCAGGAGGTTCCGCCTCAACAAGAGGAGAAACCTCTTTGCTGTGAGGGTGTTTGAGCCTGGCCCAGGCTGTCCAGAGAGGTTGTGGAGTCTCCTTCTCTGGAGAGATTCCAGATGCACCTGGACACGATCCTGGGCACCCTGCTCTGGGTGACCTGCTGGAGCAGGGGGGTTGGACCAAATGATCTCCAGAGGCCCATTCCCACCCCTACTATTCTGCGATTCTGTAATACAATCACATCAGCAACTGACTTCTAATTAGCTCAGGCCCTCTATTATTTACAGCCGGAAAGGGCTTGTATTTATATTACGGGTTATTCCAGCATTTGGGAATTGTTACCAGCGTTATCCTTAGGCCCTCTTTGTCTTACTGCTTAACTTCAGCTCTTCTTCAGGTGCGGCACTCGAGTTTAAAATTCTAGATGCTTTGGCTGCACTGTCTTAGAAACCTGGCACTTGACTGCGTAACGCAGCGGGGAAAAACAAAAGGAGAAAAGGAAACAGTAGCTCCCACTGCACTCCTGTATCCTCTGCACATTTTCTGGTAACTATACTGTTTTACAGATGAAACTGTCGCTGCAAAAATGACAAATATAACACATAAAAGCACGAAAATGGGCAATAAATCACAAGTGACACTCCAGCCCATCGAAATGCATTCAGGCGGTGCTGCAGCAAGTAGGAAGATTTCCTCTTGCTTTGCATTCTGCCCGGCTCAGCAAGAGGACCGGAATCCTTGAACCATCGGTACAACAATCGCGGGGGCCATCATGTAATAACAAGCTTAGAATTTTGCTTTTTTGCGAGTTAAATCCATCCTCACTCTGCTTTTCCTTGTCGCTTGGCCTTGCAACAGCTTCGCAATGTGGCTTAGACATCACACCATGTGGGTGCTGGCTCTCCCCCGGACAACAACCCCCAGGCTCCTACTGATTTAAATGGTGTCCAAGGGTTTCAAGAGAAAAAGAATCTCCTAAAATGGTGTATTCAACTGGCACGCAGACGTATCTGCACACAGCTTTGTCATCACGGACAGCGCCGTAGTCTCAGCTAGGAAATCGTGGGTTGTCCCTCGCCCAGGCTAGAACAGAATCCATCTAAATCAACGTTACGTGGCTTGGGGTGGAGAAAAATTAATGTGCAGGTCTGCCCAGGCCGTGTTGCTATGCCCGAAATGCGCCGTAAAGGCCAACAAACTAGACAAACAGGTAAACGCACCCCCTCAAATTCATTTTGCTGGGTTTTGTGTTAATAAACAATGTTTTCAGTGACGCAGTCTAAATACGGAGTGCATCCCTTGACTTAAAAAATAAGCCATCAGGTTGCGATTTAGTCAATCAAGGATTTCAGCTGATTTTTTTTCCACTCTTGCAGGGGGATGGCTGAGAACAGAATCGGGCCCAGACTACAGCAATAAATCTCACCATGTATTGAATAGATATCTGAAGTAACCTGTATATTTTAGTACGCTGCTAACTTCATAAGGGAGAAGAAACCAAGTGGGATTATTTTGTGAATGCCTGTAGTTTATATAAAATATGTTATAAAATATGCTGCTCATCTAGACCTAAAAGTATGCAGGGAAAAAAACATTAAGCTTTAAGATTTGCCACTATATATTTCAAATTCTTCCCAATTCTTCAGTATCAATTACTCTACAAAACTCCGGACATATCTTGTTGCATCAGATTATTCTACAAAACTCCCGACATATCTTGTTGTATCTCATTAGTACCAAGAATTTCATCGATGAAGAGTGTACAACACAGAACCCTCCCTTCCAGCTGCACGGGTAATTAACAACGGGTAGTAAAAAGGGTGTTGTGTGGAAATCAGTCTTAATAATACCCAGTCAAGTAGTGGCTGCTCCACTAAATCACAAATGGAAATACTTTTAATTTAAATACAAGTAGCTCAGACATATTTCAACAATTAAGAAAATGCCTGGAAGAATGAACACCCTAATCATAATTCCAAGCATGCTATTTTATCAGAATGCAGACAGAATGAAATAGATGAGGGCCAAGCGAATACCAAATATGGCAAAATTAAACCTATTACATGAAGTGTCTCTTATGGAATAGCGAAGCAAACTGCAAATGCTTTCAGGCTTTCTCAAAAGCATGGATTTGCTACTCAACTTTAAACTCAAGACCATACAACCACTTAGGTATGCGAGAAGTTTTTGTGTTAACCTCCTACATCATTTCAACTGGACAGTTAAATCATATTTATGAAAACATGGAGATGGTATCACAGAATCCCAGCATGGTGGGGGTTGGAAGGGACCTCTGGAGATCATCTCATCCAACCCCCTGCTCCAGCAGGTCACCCAGAGCAGGGGGCCCAGGATCGTGTCCAGGTGGGTTTGGAATCTCTCCAGGGAAGGACTTTCACGAGAAGAAGAAATTGCCTTTACAGTATGTTATATTATACTATAACTTAAGGTAAACTTCATTTTGGGTATCTAAACGCAACTGGAAGTTCCCTTTGCTGCAGGCTGCAATGGGTTACTGAAGCAAGGAGTGGCTACCAAGATGTTTAGGGCAAATAGTAGGTAATCCTATAAACGGAATTCATCTTATGTGAAAAAGAAGGAGAAAGGAAGGACAAAGGGGAACTAATAATGCTTTGTTTATAAATTACGCCAGTTTATAAACAGTTATAAACTGGTGCATAAACTGTTATAAACCAGTTTACGACAAGGGTGGAGAAAATGAATAAAAGCAGAGTTGGCTTCAAAGCTGAGCTGTATTATCATGGTCTTTCTGAAAAGGGAGACCTTTCAAAATTGGTAACAGTATTCAGGAATGCAGCCAAGATTTTAAGGTTTCATTATGCAAGAAGCATCATCTTCCCATCTGAAAAAAACCAAAATCCCCATCCTGACTTCCCCACCGCTGGTTACGTATCTACTCAAATGGTGTAAGAAAAAGGCAATTTCTTGATCTCAAATCTAATTACTTTGGTGGTAAGCAAAGAAGTGAGGAAAAGGCACCGGACAGAAAATGCCAAGTTACATTATTTAACAGTTACAGCTCTAGGACCTGTAGTAACTACAGTTAGCAGAAGTCCTACGACTTCTACAAAAAGAAGCCCTTTGACATGTAGATCCTTTCTACAGGCTGGAAAGTTCCTCTCGTTTGTGGAAAGACTGAGATTCTTGGGCCTGTTTAGCCTTGAAAAGAGAAGGCTGAGAGGGGATCTGATCAATTTTTATTAACATCTGAAGGGCGGGTGTCAGGAAGATGGAGCAATCAGTCTCTTCTCAGTGGTGCCCAGAGACAGGAAAAGGGGAAATGGGCACAAACTGCAACACAGGAAGTTCCACCTCAACACAAGGAGAAACTTCTTCTACTGTGAGGGTGACAGAGGTTGTGGAGTCTTCTTCTCTGGAAACTTTCAAGACCTGTCTGGATGCGTTCCTGTGTGACCTGCCCTAGATGAACCTGCTTTGCGACCCCTATCACCGTGATTCTGCCTGGGAATTTGCAGGAGAAAAAGTGTGGTGAGAATGTGCATCGTTCCCTGCTTCCTCATGTCCAGTCCAGCTTCTGTAAATCTCCTTTAAGAAAACCTTTGGGTTCCTCAAAGGTAGTGCAGATACCACCACTGCTGTACTGCCCTGCAGTCGAAAAGCTGCCTAAGGGACCATTACACAGCATGTCTCTGTAGAAAGATATTAATTCCTGTTGCTGTCACGGGGCCAGCCACGTGGGCTGGGCGAGGTTTTTTAATTCCTATTGTGGTTGTGGCTACTGCGGAGGAGAAAGATGCTTCTTTCCTTTTGATCACACAGTCTTTTAAGCATGAGAAAGGGTTGTGAAACGTTAAGGGGGATTTCAGAGGCTTTTTAGTACGTTTCACAGATAGCCACAAATGCTGTTTGCAGGTATCATCTGATATTTTCTTTTTAACTATATAATTAGTTTCTGGTGGAACAGATTTTTTTTATTTTTATTTTTTAAAGGAAATAAAAGTCACAGATCTGACAGACAACCACAGAGTACCAAAGCTACGAGCCACAAAGCAACCAGCCAAATACTTTGCTGGGTGTCCTGTGCTACCTGTACCTCTGTTCTCCCATTGTTAACTGCTACAGCCATTCCCCTCTCAAGGAACAGGCATATCTCCCCCAGTGGTTCCTGTAGCTACCCAGTTTTGTACTAAAACAACTAAAAACCAAAAAAAAAAGAAGAAAAACATTTAATTCACCATATGGCAAAATATATAAGCTTATTTATAGAATCATAGAATCATTTTGGTTGGAATAGATCTTCAAGATCATTAAGTCCAACCGGATCTTGTGCTGAAGAAATCAAAACTTGTTGAAGATCAAGGATATGGAAGGGATGTTCTTTGTCTCTTCAAGGCTTTATTTGTATTCTCAGAGAAAAAATGACTGAGCTACAAAAATATATGTGGACAGAGCTCCTGACAAGCAGCACTAAGAAGAACAAGCTAGTCCTGCCTGGCATCATCTAAACATGTTATTCTGGTTAGTTCCTATGTTACTACATAATACAAAGATACATGCAACGATTTTGTCTTGATTGACACGGCAACTTGGGCACTGTGGATTGCCGCGATTGAAGAGACGGG
>VZZY01015872.1:0-18054 GCA_013400335.1 Eurystomus gularis
CCCTCCGCCTTATCAACCCCGGGCACCGGAGGGCGGGGGGAGCCGCCGCGCACCTGGCCAATCGGAGCGTACCACGCCAAATATGCAGCCAATGGGAAGCCTGGAGGGGAGGGGCCCGCTGCGATCGCCGCCAATGGTGGCTTTCCATGTGCGGTTTCCTGCGGACGGAGCGTGGCCGGCGCCGATTGGCCGGGCCGAGGGGCGCTTGGCCAATCGTTTCCGCGGAGGGGTTTAAGGGGCACGGCCTCTCGTTATGTTTTAATGAACAAGCCGTTAACGTTTACCGCCGAGGCCACGTGGGGCGCAGCCGCCGCGGCCGCGTCCAGAAGCGATAAGGACGATCTCCCCGTGGGAGGCCAGCTCCGACTGCTTCCGGGGGCACGCGGGATGTTTACCGGGGAGACGGTTACTGTGGCAACCGCCGCTTCCGGTAGCGACGGCCCGCCGCGCTCCTGGCTACCGAAAATGAGCGAAAAGTTACGGGCCGGGAGACCGTCACCAGCGCAGCTGAGCGGCCGGGAGCAGCACCAGGCCTGAGCCGCCGCCAGCAGGGAAGGGACGGCACCACCGAGACCCCGCCCGACGGGGATCCCGCTCCTTATGGCGGGCGGCGGCGCGAGGCCGGCNCAGGGGCCGCGGTGTGCCCTCTGCTGTCCGCCCTGCCCAGGCCCGCGCTCCCTGCGCCCCTCTAGCATGTCTAGTGCCTCACACGGCCGGGAGAGAGGCTGGCTGGCTGTGGTCGGTTCACCACATCGGCTCCAGCCGAGCCTCCCCACGCACAGTCTGTGGGGACTGTCAGTGTTGATGGGAGTATAAAGCGAGCTGGTTGCTTAGCAGGTCTCCGTGTTTTCCTGCTTCCCATGAGCGCAACCATCCTCCAGTGAGCTCGTTAGCACTCCTTAGCCTACCCTGGGGGCCGTTGTTTATCCATTCGTTTACCCTTCCTTCCCTCCATGGAGTGAGGGCTCCAGCAGCTGCCTCCGTGTGCTACTGGTGTGAGGGGACTGGGGGGTGCGCACCCGAACCCTCCTCCCGCGCCCCTCTCAGGGAAGGCTAGTGGGAAGAGGAACTCACAAGTTAGGCCTGATGCTCAGGACTTGGGATGCGCTCATCCTCTTCCTAGTGTCCTTTTGGGGGATTGCAGTTTGCAAAACAAAACACTGTGCAAAGTCTGCAGCCCGTTGCTCTTAACTGCTTCAGTTTTTTAAGTCGTGAACGCTGACAAGTAATTAAATACAGTAGACTTTTGTATGTTAATAAGCTACTTGACAGATCTTCTTCTCCGCCTCCCTTGCTTCCCTGAAAAAATCCACCATTCCCTGAAAAAATCATGTGCCAGTCACCTGTTTTGTCTTACACATGTTCAACATCAGATTTGGGGGTAAAAAAAACCCCCAAAAACCTGGCAAGCAGTAATTTAATGAACTCTGTACTTGTAGAGGAATGTATTTGAATGCTGTTGATCTGAGATGTTCAATACAAACAATAAAACAATTTTAAACTCCCTCTCTGTGTTTACGACTTCACAAGCACTGAAGTTATTCTATCAGTAGCTAAAAGTCTTGGCAAAAATAAGCTTATCATCTTTAGTTCTGCAATGGACCAGCTGGATTTGTCTGGCCTCATAACTCAGTGTTGTGCTTTTTTGTCCTACTGATAATTAAATTTATAGACTAGGAAAGGAGTCTCTGTAGTACCGTAAATAATGGTTATAGAATCATAGAATCGTTCTGGTTGGAAGAGACCTTCAAGATCATTGAGTCCAACTATTAACCCAGCATGGCCAGGTCACCACTAAACCATGTCCCTCAGCACCACACCTACATGTATTTTAAATGCCTTATCTTTGGGTTCTTCTTAATGAAGCCAAGATTTGATCCTGACCTCTTTAAAAATAATCATGAAGCTTGTCTGTATGATTTGCAGTTTCAATAGCTGTTCTTCAGAAGCTGATGCTCCACCAGTCACAAATTATAAGAGAAGTAAGAAGGAAAGTTATTCTCCCCAAACGTATTGTGAGAATGACTGTGAAAAATAAGTGTAAGAGGTCAGTGTCAGGGTTGTAAGCAAAAAACTGTCTGTCAGGTTTTTGTGGAGAACCTGTGTGAACTCGGAGGATTATTTTCCAAAGAGTAGTCTTACTTAATTGAAAGTACAATTTAATTATTCATGAGTCTAAGCAGAGAAAGTTTGTCTTTTTCTAAAACTCACCTACAAGTGGTTTCGGTATTTGATTTCCTAATTATGTCTGTATGATTCCCAGAGTGAGATACCTTCCTCTGTGACTGTGAGTAAGTGTTTGAGGGACATAGAGATTCACAGAGTAAATTAATCTCTGTCTTGTAGAACTCTTGCATTGACAGTTTTTTATGGCAGCTCTGTTTTAGCAGTCATTTTGCTGGCAGCGGGAAAGTGCAATGTTTCATGACAATCTATTTTGAACTTTGGTAACTGGAATAGTAGGAATGCAAACACATTCTGTTATTGACTGTGCTAAACCAACAGATATTTTAGATTAAGTTTGGTGGAATCCAAATTTCATTAGTTACTTTGCTATTATGATTATATAAAGTGGAACGTTGCTTTTGAAGGTGATATGAAACGTGATAAGCCTATGTTTTGTGCTCTGAATTTAGAGGTCAGACTAGTAAGAAGTGTAATGCGTTTAGTGGCATTGCTTGCTTTGTGTAGACTGTACTGTTTGCTTTCGTGAAAACCCAATTGGATTACCCAGGACAAAACTGATAGGCAAGAATGAGGCAGCTGAGGACTTGTACTCTCATAAAGAAAGTCTGAGCTCTTTGCGAGGAGGTTGACAATTGAAGAAAAATGCCATCTTTGGCTATTAAATTTCTAAAAATACTTTCTTTTATCTGTTTTAAAGCTATGAACATATTGCCAAATACCACGGTGAATTATTTAAGCACATCTGAGTAGAATTTCCATGGAAAATTGATTAATTTCAGCTTTAAAAACTTCAAGGAGTTTTTAAGAACTTAGTTGCACCGAATACTACTGCCATTCAAAAGCCTTCCGAGTATCACCTTTCAGGATTTAATACGAAAGGAAAGGTGTAACCATTAAGAGTTGATAGTTCTTCAGCAACTTAGCTACATTAGAGTATTTAAAAAGGAATTGGATATACTTTGATGATTTGGTGCATAGTGATTGACATAGTGTATTTAAGTGCTGTATTTGCTCTGTTAACTAAAAATCCAGGGTCATGTGGTGATAAGAGAAAGGGAATACAAGTAGCATCTTCTTCCATGCAACTGGTAGAGCAAGCCCCTCTCCAGTCTTCTGAATGCAACTTTATCAGCTCATCCACCTGCCCATGTGGACCTCAGCTCACTGAAGCATGCCACATGATTCCAACTGTAAGTTGTACCTGGCAAGAAGTATTACCTTGCCAGAAATAGCTGTAGAGATAAACCGAGAGGAGTTCATACGACTCAACTGCGAGTATTTGACTTAACCAGCTAAATTAGCCAGCTAATCTGCCTCAGCTCCATCTGTGATAGAGCAACAGTCCTCGTAAAAGCTTTGGCCTATGTCAGACTCTTTCCTGAGCTGATTTAACTCTCTAGCCCAGCAAAATACTCTGTAGTTAAATCAGCTTATATCAGGTCCAGGATGCACCAGACTAGATCACGGTAAAGAGCGGGAGTTTATGGCTAGGAGGAGTTTGGGATGTAGATTACATAGGACACAAAGATATTGTACATAGGTGCAAATGTTAAGGAAGCCATAAAACTAAGCAATGAGTTTGCATTGACAGAATATTGCCTCTTTAATACACAGCTGAATTGAAATCTCTAACTTATGCGAGTTCTGGTTTTGTTCATGGATAATAAAAATGCTGTAATTTGTGTCACTGCTAACTAGCTATTTACTGTCATACTGCTTTTGATAAAGACATGTAAGTGATTTTATCTGAGAAGAATTAATGTAATCTGAAGTTTGTACCACCAAATGGAATCCTGTCTTTCTTACACATTAATACATCGGAAATATGAATAACTACTTAACTGCATTCTCTGTGATTCGAGCTTCATTTGTAGCTTTGTAAAACAATACATTGAGAGTTAATATTCCCTTCCTCTGCAATGTCTGCTTCAGGGATTAAATACAGTACATACAGCACAAACTGAAGATATATCCACTTAATTTAAGATGCTTTATGATATTTTGGACTGAGTGTGAATATGAAACAAAAAAAATGCTGCCATTAGCTAGCTTTTCAAACTGATTATCCAAATATTAGAAAATTTTAACAGTAACATACAAGCAAGATCAAAGTACTAACGTTTCTAAACAGTGACAGCTTTACTTAATGCCAATGCTATGAATTATTCTTACCCACTCTCCATTTATCAGGAACTTCTGTTGACCAAAATAGCATGTCTTGACTTCAATATTTTTCCATTTAGGAGAAGTAAATCCTGTATCCATCATAGGCAACAGGAACAGTTTTGAGAGAAGCAACATCTTTCTTGAATTCTGGCAGTATGTGATGACAGTAGACTTCTGTCTAAAGTGCTGCTTGCTGGGCTGCAGCGGGGTGTAGGAGGCCTGGGTCTGGTTAGATATGAGCCTACTTTCCAGCTCACCCACCCCTAAATCCCTCCTGGACTTTTTGATCTCAACTAGAATAGGCAATAGATATGATAGGTACCTTTGAAGGTGGCACAGTCAAGACGCAGAGCGGAAGGAAAGTTTTACAAGGTACAAACAGGACGGACTACGAGATAAGAGTGACTATGAAAATATCCACTTGCAGAGAAACAGGTGCTTCCTGCTGAGGTGGATTCCTTATTACATTAATTTTTACATTAAAGACTGGAGCAACCGGCAAGTCTATCCTGTTACTGTCTGGAGGTTATGGAGTGGGAATTCACCTCTGATCACCAGCTGTGTGAATCCTTCAAGCAGAAGCGACATGCTTTGGTGCAACTGTAATAATTATGATACAGTATTAATTACACCTAGTATTAATATATATCATTAATATATACACACACACCGTATTTTGGTAACTTCTGAGCATGACAAAGCATTCTGCAACTACCACAAGTTGCATATCAATGCACAGATCACTCTTAACTGTGACACTAAATTGGAATGTTCTTTTTTAATTGTTACAGTAATATCAGTGCTCTCACTTTACCTCTTTTACTTCTAGTTTCCTCAAAAACAATAGGGAGAAAAAATAAAGCATATGAAACAGCATTGGTACCCCCACAGACCAGATTCTGAGGAGTTATAGTATGACACAGCATCTTTCATTTTATGTAAAGACCTGAGAAACCCTTTGGCTTATTTTAATTTTTTAAAAAAATTAAAAATTTTTAATATTGAGACAAATCATCTTTGCTTGCTTATGAAAACACCAATTAAGTCAGTAAATGAATAGTGATCTAAGTAACATGAGCACATGAGAGATATGAGGTTGAATACCCAAAAGTAGAGAATGAGTTGAATGAAAGTTTCCCTCAGCATGGATTAATATTTTAATCACTGGATAGAAATGCTTTGAATACCGGCTGGTTTTTGAAGGAGGGCAGCATTCTCCACTTGTTTTTGAACCTGATCATCTTAAATATGCTCTGGGCTTCCTTTCCAGACCAAAATCATTCTGGCATGAAAGATGGAGGGAAGCCTGTTTTGTGAAGGTCAGGAATGAGCTAGGTTCATCACTACTTGACACAATAAACATTTGCAGTACCAGAAAAGAGACTCTGAGTGCTTGGGAAACTTCAGAATCAAAACTGAGGTGCTGACAGAACTTAGATGGTTTCAAGGCTGGGTAACTTCTAGAGAAGCATTTTGGAGACAGCAATTTTGGATCCCTATATCTGAAGAGGGAACTGGAGGTAATTTATAACTTCCTGTGAATTTAAGGTACAGGAATTTCCAGGAGGTCCAAAGTATCTTGTAGGAACTTGGTCTGAAATGCCCAACTTTTTAGGCACTACTCCTGCAGAAGACATAGTACTCATATTGATGTGCAAGTCCTAGGAGTCTGATGAAAGATTCATTAATGCTAGGCACAGTACACACATGCTCAAGGTGGTGTTTAAACATCTAAAGGACTGGGTTTGAAGTTCCTTCAGCAAGCACTTTTGGTATAAATGTTTCTTTCAACATAAGACTAGTGTTCACAACATCATCAAAATCACATTGGGAAAAGCCCTTATTGCCATTTATATTTCTAATGACTTTTTAAAAAAACTGTTATATACTGACTTGAACATCACTGCCATACTTCCAGTATTTTCCATTTTTATTTCTGCTCTCTCTAAGTTTGGAAGAAAGTGTTTGTTTTTCAGGTATTATCTGGCATTTAGTCAGCTTTATCCCATTCCTCCTGAGACTGATGATCATACCACAGCTGGCACTGTTAGTGAAAAGTCAGTAATCTCTGGGGTTTCACCCCTGTTCAAGTATTTCTGAAGTCTGCAACGTGTCCCTTGAAGTTCAATGCTGTGTATTCTCATAATAGAGGATTTGACAGAAGGGAAGGAGTTTTAAGGAGCCTAGCATAAAGGAGAAAATCTGTTAGGGTGAAGAATTGTAACTAGAATAATGTTTGTACACATAAGTTAACCTGTTTTGGTCATTAAAAAAACCTCATTGACTCTTTGAATACTAAAATCTCTCTAAGTTTCAGTATCACTGGAAATCTGCACCTGCAGCAACATATTTCTGTGGCTAAGAATAAAAAAACCTGTCATCACAGGGAGTATCACTCTTCTCAAAATAGCTAAGCCTTATTCTGATCTGTAATTACTGTTCTCCATGGCCAAAGAAAGCCTTAGCTTGAAATGGCAGGCCACAGCGAGTGCACAAGTGGTGGCATCTGCTACGAGCTCCCTTTGGTATCGCAGCAGCTTCTGCCTTATAATGCATGATTGGTTTAGGGGGTCAGCTCCAGCAGAGCACACATTTCAATTAAAAATCAAGGCAACCATCCACATCTTTGAAGTTAAGCACATGTTCCCGTGCTGTGCTGGGCTGAAGCGTTAGTGTAGAGAAGGAGAGAAAAGCTAAAATGGTCAAGTATTTATGAAGAGGCCACATCTCTGTTAACTGAAGAGGAGCTTGTCGACACCTGCAGTGAAATGGACCCAGCAAACCCATGATGTAAAGAGTAACACTTCTGTCTGTCCTCCCTTCCCCAGGATGGCAACTGGGGTTCCCTGGCAGCAGGAGGAAGCAGTGTTGATAAGGAGGTGTCAGACCTTTGCCTGGTGCTAGGGTCACCAGGGCTAAACTGGACTCAGGGAGCGTAGAGTATTTGCATAGCGTCACCCAGACGTGTCAGTACAGCTTCCAGCTTGTTCCTGCGAGTTCAGCCAGCTTTCCTTGGCGCTCAAGAGACTCTTTAAAAGTTTTTGGAGCAGAGCCCGTGTCCACAAAGTTGACTGTCTACATCTGAAGGTATCCTTGGGAAACACCATTTCTGCGCACGGGCTCTTGTGTTCTGCTCAAGAGCTGAGGCAAGAAGACACAAAAAGCTCTGACGAGAAGCCATCACGCTTTAAATAACGTGTTGGGTTTTTTTTTTCCCCCTCCCTTGCCTGGAGGCACGGAAGGAGGGAAGGACCCGGAGCTGCGGGGCTGGGGTTGGATTTGCTGGGCGAGAGCTCGCCCTGGTGGCCTCTACCGAGCGTGTCCTTTCAAGAGATCACCCGGTACCTGCAAACACCAGCATTTGTTGCTTACATTTGCCATTCCTTCTGCTTCTAAAAAATATCATCGTAGTCTCCTTTTTGTATTGCTTATCAGCATAGGAAGACATTAAGACTAGAAAGAGACATTTCTCAAAATATTTCAACTATTCTTTGCATGTATGTGTGTGTATATGCGTGTATTGAAAATAAGCATCTCCCTTATTTTTAAATAGCTTCTTTTTTTTTCCATGGTTATACAAATTGCTGCCCCCTTACAAATGTTTCATGACTCCTTTCTTCTTGTGCCCCAGAAAAGAGGCTCTTTGCACCACTGCCAGAGCACAGACAACCTTGAAGCAACATGTATTTATTCCAGGAGAAACAATCCTTATTCCTCCGTTCAGAGACATCATAAGTATACTGCAATAGCCTGTGAACTCCAGACCTGTTGACTGACAGAAACAAGTGCCAGGAATCTCAGTAAATAGCCAGAGGTATAATTTACTTGTTATTTCTTACATGTTAGTTCAAACCTAATGTACCTGGAAAATAGGTAGAAGAAGGTTAATTAGGAAGAAATCTTTGAGCTTTCTCAGGGTACAGCAGAACACTTCCTTTAGTAATTAATTTTGTGGATTCCAGGTTTATATCAATGTAAAACCTGCATACCAATTGTATGTCCAAATATATTTAAAAAGAAGGAAGATCCTTATATTGAAACTGTGAAATGTATTTTAAGGATGAGTCCACAACTTTTTCTTTAGTAGACTTTGGATGATGATAGTCCCTATTGATCTGAGTCCAGCCAGGCAGTCACCTTAGCCAAGCCAACTGTACCTGCTACAGAGGCTATATGAGGACTAAGGCACAGGCCTGAGCTTAAATGCAGCTGGGGAGCCAAAAGGTGTGAAATGTGTGGGTGGAGACACAGATAAGGGTTTTCAGAGGACCGTGGTCCAGGTTCCACAGCTGTGCTGTATCAGAGCATAGCTTGAACACTGGCAGCTGGAGTCTGGGGGAGGGATGGGGATAGTAGCAAAGATTTTGTAGAGAGGAAAGGTTGTGGGCTGTTCAAGGTAGTTACAGCCTCTTTGTGTATCTAGGGGTTTGACTTTGAAATTATATTTCTTGCTTTGAGTTAGGAGGGTGTGAGACACCCTGGCTTCCAGATTTTCTAGATGTGCAGGCAAGTAGGAAAGCTCTCTTTGCTTACTGCTACTATGGTATCAATTCAGGAAACTCCAGTGACCTCTTGTATCTTCCTCAGTGTAAAAGTACAAGATAACATGAGCAGCTTGGTAAGTGTGCTACAGGATAATATAATGAAAAAATAAAAAAGAAATATAGGTGAATGAAAATGTAATGAAAATATATTAATATTGATATAGGAGTATGATATAATGAAAATGTATAAAAGTATAATTTAAAAAATGAAATATCAATCAAGACTAAGCTGTTTTTCTCTAGAGTGTTACTCTTCTACACTGGACTTGCTTTCTTGGTTCTGGAGTGCATTAGTCACAAAACCATTTCAGATATTTTCTGTCATGTTAGACCCTCCTTTCTATTTCTGGGCTAAATAATTTAGTTACTGACTGCAAAGTGGAACAGCTTCAACAGGGGTGAGTGAGAATATCTATTGTCTGAATACTCAGAACTACATGCCGAGCTATTTTTCTGATGTGCTTTTAGCCTGGCATTTCTCAATCACTATAACTGTTAACTCACTTGGCTCTCTGTTCCATCTCTTGGTGTACGAGTGTTTGTTTCATCCATAGCTGCCTCACCATCCATAGGAACTAGGAGCTTTTTTTTTTCCAGGCTTTGTGAAAAGTGTGTGTTTATTTGGTGGCAAGGCTGTTGAAAATTGTTTTCTTGTCAGCATATGAATCTTTCTGCATGTCTAATCCATGATTGTCTAGCTCATGAATATTCTGTGTGAAGCAGGATGGGATATTTAATAGTAGAAAGGATGCAGCTCCTAAGATAAATGGTGTTGGTAGGATGAGAGTATCCTAGCTAGGTGATGAGTTGGCTGTGCAAACGTAGCTATAGGATACAGTGCTGCTTAGACTATAGCTGTGTGTTGAATAAAAGTAAAAAAAGTTTATGAGGAGGTTGTTTTTAAGCTGTCTTCGGTTCTATCTGAAAGATAGCAAGTCAGCATGTGTATGTAACTCTTGGTACTTCTGAAAGCAAAATGGTTTTTAGAGTGTATGAGAAATAGAGAAACACTACAATTTTTGAGTCACAGGTAATTGTCAGCAATCTGACACTGACGGACGTACAATAAAGCCGTTATACCTGTATATTATTTATTCAGAGATAGGATATTAATTTGGATGGCTGAACATAAAGAAGTAGTGTTGAAAATTGTGTATAATAATGACTCCCTTCCCTCCTCCCATTAATTCTGCTTGTATCTGAGGTGTTATGTTGTGAAAGCACCTGTAGGAATGATTATGTAATGAGAGCAGACAGCAATAAAATTTAGGATAGAAAAATAGACTTTGGATTTGACAAAATGCTGTGTAAGATAAAATGCTGTCATGCCTGAGTTAGGCTCGTTAAAGCTACAGGGGAAGGAGAGGGGAGCAAATCTTCTGTGTTCTCCCAAAAGACAGAAACAGTCAAAAGAGACATGCTGAAATCTGTTATAATAGATTTTGTACCAAATGATTCAGAAGTTCTCTAACTACAAGACCTAGACACTTCTAAAAAAGTGAAGCTTCTTGCTGTGAATAGCAATGCTAAATATACCGTTGTTTTAAAGCAGCAGCAGAATGCAGTGGATGATGTGCTGAAATTATCAATCTTATGAAACTAATTACTCTTTAAAAGGATTTGCAGTAGATTTTTAAGAGTGAATGTGTCTTTATGGCTTCAGATTTTTCTGAGAAACTTGTGTTTTAAGAATGGTGTGTTAATAGGCTGTGATAGATTTTGGTGTACATCTTTGAGTAGAATTTCAAAGGGACCCATTAACTGAATTTGGACCTATGAATAGGCATCCAGATTTTCAAAAGATTTCAGTGCTCAATAGGACAGGAGAGGCAAATCTTAAACCAGACTTCAGTCTGCACCCAACATTTCCTTATTATTGCTGTTCTTAAATGGGAGCTGCTAAGCATTTAACAGTTCTGGAAACATTGCCTGTAGTGGTTAACTCTTGGCTTGTTCCCACTGAAACAGAAACAAAACTCCTGTTGATTTCACATGTGCACAGTCAAGCCTCAAAGGTCTTATTTCATAATTTTGTTGTTCAAAGATGTATGTTATGCTGCAATGACAGAGATTGGTCATATTTTAATGTGCTATTCTATAAATGTTATTGTGCTGATACTGAATTTTCCTGAAGTTTGAAATGCATGAGAAATTTCATCTCTTCCAATTTTTCTAAGGTTGATCTAGAGGAGACATGAAAACTCCTTATTTGCAAAAAATGAATTTCCATGAGAAACTGTTGAATTGTACACACTGGAAACTAAGGGTAGAGTAGAAAGTAAGGTCCCTCAGGTGGAATGAATTATCTTTGATTTAAAGAGTGATGTTGTTTCCTGGCAAGCTCATAAAAAATAATGTTTGTAGTCTTTAATTCATGCAAAATAAACAACATGAGCTTGTCAGATGGCATGGTGATACACTGGATGGCTGTAATGCCATACTTCTGCGTACAGCTCTTATCAGTAAGAAGTTCCCAGAATAAACAGGCTGTTTGGCTTTATGGTGCTCTTGCTCCATGCAGATTACAGTACATAACTCACCTTGCTATGTTTGGTCAGCAGATGTATTTGGACATCATGCCCTTTTCAGGGAGGACCCAAGCTTGGAATACAGAATGACCTGCCATCACTGATGGTATTTCTGCTGTACTTCTGTGAAACTGTTGTCATTAACCCAGCAGTTGTGCAGTAAGTTCTACAACATACGGTTCAGCTCTCTAGGATATTGTGATTTCTTGGCTGGGTGTCTGCTGCTTAATATATCAAAAAGCAGAGGACAAAGGCAAACATATTTGAATTTGTATTAGAGAATGCAGAGAATATGAAAAACACTATAAATGAACTGTCTGTTTACTCTGTGACATGAAATAGTCTGAGGCGTTCTTCCAATAAAACTGATTATAGGGCTCAGAAATTACATAGATTGCAGATTGAAGCTGTACCAATTTTATCTGACAGATCACTGTAATTGCAGCGATAGAGTGCCTGCAAATTCATGTTGCTTAGTAACGTTATGGACAAAGTTATGAAGAAGGAGTCATACTTTTTAACATATACATACTTTCATTGCCTTCTCTGAATGTCATTCACTACTCGCATATCAATATTTTAGCATTCTGACCTGGCAAGACGTAGTTCCTGCATCCCGTGTTCCTTGATCTTGAGCCTGTAAGACTTACCTAAGTGAGAAACTTTGTGCAAGGAGTAGTTGAAGCTTCAAGGAGACTTCCAAGTCAAGTGCATCCATAAATCTTCACAGGTTCCAGACACGGTGTAGTTATGCTGAAGTTAGTTACAAGCACAGTGTAACTGCAGTGCAATGTAACATAATGGATTTTGTGGAGAGGATGCACAGGCTTACCCTTAAAAGGGAAAGCCGTGTAGGTGGAGGCAGATGACAGGTGGTAATCACATTTAAGAAACATTAAGGGCATGATGCATATATCTTCACTCCGCTTAATATTTGTGCTCACACATTCTTACAATTATAGTTATATTATCTGTTTATCAGCAGAAAATTAGGATAGAAATGAACAAAAGAGTTTGATTGCATGCACATACTCTCAAATCTAGGCCTAAAAGAGGGTGGGGAAAAAAATGTCTTTCTGCCAGTGAATACTAACATCCTGGTTTTGCCAAGTCTTAGTGCAGTAAAATGTTGTGAGGAGGGAATCCTTGAAAGACTGCAGGAGACAGGTAGAATCTCCAGAAAGAAGTGTGTGCTGAAAGAGGGTGATTCTGATTTTTAGGAGGCAGATAAATTTGAATAGTCACATGTACTCTATTGTTCTCTGGAAAATACAGGCTAAATGAAAGATTTGTATGCTGCATTTCAGGAAAAAAAAGGTGATTGACTGGCTAACTCTTAGGAGCTAACATTGTGTCTCTAAGATGTGGAGGGTTAGATCTATTTGACTTAATTCTTTGAAGACCTTCATGGGATGCACAACAGACATGGCTGCTCTCTACTGCTGTTAGTCAGTGTGCATCATACTTACTGCTAAAATAATATCTGCAGAGCTGAAGATGCATCTCAAGGCTTGCATATTGAAATGGTGGGGTCATAACTGTAATGCAGCCTTCTGATGATTGAGAAAGAGGGGTTTGGGGTTTTATTTGTTTTGTGGGGTTTTTTTTTTTCCTTTTGTGTGGTTTTCTTTTTTCCTTCCCCTAAAATTGGTGCAGGAATATTTTTCATTCGTGGCAACATAAGATTTTATGCCAAAATGCATTGATATTTAAACTAATTTAATTACAATGGAGAGTCCTATCTTAGGCCATATTTTTAAAGCAATCTGTGTTAACAGAGCTATAATTATTTGTTCATTATTTGATTTTTGGGCAAAAGTAGTAGACCATATTTGAAAACACCTTACTGACATGTTACTAGATCAAACTTAAAGCAACTATAAAAAGAATGCAACAATACCACACTACCAGGTACAAAGCACTGAGCTAGTTTTTTTGTTGTTGTCGTTGCTGTCTTTTTTTCTTTTTTTAATGCCTGTTTTCCCTAACTCTGTGTAAGGTTGTTTCAGACACAGTCAAATTAGAATAAAGTTAAGACAAAAGTTTTCTATGCAGAAGATATTACAAACAGTTAATTTTATTTAGATAGAACAAAATCTAGTTATTGTAATCAAATGAGGTGTGTATTATCAAGCTCAAAGAAGAATTAGCAGTGTGATGAGTGCATTCTCATTTGCATTTATCCTAAGGCTATGAAAGCATTTCGCAAGTGTAACTAAGCAGCATGGACAAATGTTTTGGTATCAGTTCATGTTTTGCTTCAGGACAGAAAAGATATCCTCTCGATACAGGGCAAATTGCAATAAAATCTTCTTAAACCAACATAATAATCTCATATAGCTTTAATTACAGCGTCTGAAAATGGAATGAAGTTAAGCCAGTGCCATTTTTCCAATGAAATGAGGCCTGAGATCACCTGTTTCTCTAACAGGGTGTAAGTTAAAATGTCAAGTACAATTTATGCTTGCTTTAAAGCTCATTTTTTCTAATTCATTCGTATAAGATGTCATTGATTTTCCTTGCATAAATTTAATTCTTTAGTTTTTACTATTTAAGTCTTGTTTATGCTAAAAATGTATTAAACTATACTTCGTTCCTGACTAGTTAGCATTACAGTGTGAGAGTAGTCATGCTTTTCAAGTGAATGGTTGCATAACTGGATGATAACTTAAGGATTTTCCAAAGCAAGAGTAATGGATGCTGGAGGGGAAAAAATGTTACTGCTCTGTATCACAGTTCTTCAAAGCCTCCAGAAGCAAGAATAAAATACTTTGATATGTAAGTATCATATCAAATGTATAATATCCATTTCTCTTTTAGTACATGTATCTTCAAAACAGACATACCTATCAGTGTGCTGTTGCTGAACTCATGAGTTTTACTGAGAAGGAATATATATTAAGCCAGAGATGGATACGGGTCAGGAGTATTTATTTCTGCTATAAACCTGACAGCTAAACGATGACATGGATGTCTTGGGTCTGCCACAACCTTGTGCTTGGTGAACACACTCTGTTACCAGCATATGATGCTTCATGAGAAGAGGATTCACCATTTGGTCTGATTGCAGGACTGGGGCTTCTGACTTAATTTGTGCTAAAATATGTTAAAAGGTGCTTAGGTCTGTTTTGCTTTCTTCCTTCTGTTCTTGAAAGGGCAATGGAGATAGATAGATTGACCAGTCTTTTCTGATATAAATCAAAACTTTGGAGATGCACAAGACCAGACCAAGTAATCAGACTGCAGGTTTGGAGACAAATCCAATTAAGTCTGTGAAGTGCTGGGGCTGAGTTGTGGGCCCTGGGTTGGAGTTGACCTGTGGATGAGTCACAGCCTAGCAGAATGTTTTGTTGTTTCTGTTGGCTTTGTGTTCCCGAGACAGAACCTGGCCCACCTGTGTCTCTGTGGCTCCACCCTCATCCAGGTGGTCATGGCTGGGGTGGTGGGTGAGGCCAGGATTATATTAACCAGGAGCAGATTAGTTGGAGGAGCTTCCTGTTGGGTGTGGCTTCTGTTGGGGCTGGTTGCATCTTGCTGAGCTCTCATGGTGGTGTCCTTCCATGTGAGGGGCCACTGAGGGAGTCATCTCTGTCCATTGTGTCCAGCAGGTGATGCTGGCACCACAGTGGGCAGTGGAGGAGCTGGTCCCACGGGAACCTATGGCAGGACTGTCTGAAAGAAAACTTCTGAGGGGATGTTGCTGAGTTCAGTGTTGGCCTGTGTGATCAGGCAACTGATGGCAGCATAAAATGATGATGGCTGAATCAGCACAACAGTCTGGCAATAAAGAGTAACATTTACCATTTATTTTCTCTGAATAGGGTATCTGTTTTCAAGGAAACCTCTTTGAAAACAGGCGGCATCTTTAGAGTATAGGTGTGATATATTTATTTTGAAGCAATACTGTACACCCTTGCATTGTCTCTTGGCTTCGAGATGTTGACATTGTTTAAAAGGAGGTAATGCCACCTTTTCTTTTTTTAAAAGTTTTTTTTGAATTCTAGGCCTTGCCACTAGCAACAGGAAACATCACACAGTCTTAATAAGACTGTCTTCTGTTGCTTATTACTTTTGGCAAAGTTTCAATATGTAGGCTTGATTGTACAATAGGCTTTTCTTTGTTTTTAAATTTTAGGTGGTGATTGTCTAGGAAAAAGTATAAATTAAGTTATTCTGGTTTAGAACAGACTAGAAACAGGAGGCTGTATCCTATGTGCTACAAATGTCCCTCTGAAAGTCTGCTTGACCCTAGCTAAGTTGCAAGTCTCTGCAGTTTGCATGTGCTCAACTGGGACTTGGCTAAACCTCCCTGAGGGTGCCACTGTGTGAAGCCACAGCGAGCCCAGGGGGCTATGGTATGACATTAATACAAAGCTTGCATTCGTATCATGTTTCAGTGTAACTGTATTTGATCAGTTAAGTTTATTCAGGCAACCAAGCTGTAGATGAAAAATAATCCTTTTTTTAGAGCCAAAGTTTCCTTTTGTGTTCAAGAAAGAATTGGTTTTAGTAATTCAGTTCTTGTGGTGTGGAGTGTTTTTTATTACTAGGTTTTCTGTTTGAGATTTTTTGGGGTGAAGGATATTTCCCTTTTTGCTTCTATGCAAGTTATACTTTGCATGGCCAGATTAATCTTTTAGTTGGAGGTTAAGGACAGCTGTCAGAGTTTAAGTCATCTCAAGAATAGTAAAAAGTCATGGCTATATATAAAGTGCTGAGCAGTAAGTGACATAATTAATTACATGATCATCTCACCTAAATTTCTCTGTAAAGGAAATAATGTTTTATTATAAGAATTTATGTTAAGAATTTGAAACCTTATTCAAGTTTCATTAGTCTCTTTAAAGACTGACAACTGTTCACCATATTCCCCAAGCTCTTAAAATTTGTCAGTATTATCTCTGCTTAGCTGGGTGAGTGAAAACAACCCAAGTCCCCAGATATGGGGGGAATTCTGCAAGCTTACAGCTTAAAGCCTCTTGTTTCTCGCCTGCTCATAAACTCATTGAAAATAAGATCATAGGATACTCATTCACGGAGCTCTGGCTGGGTACAGCGCAGTGAGGGGAACAGTCCTGCTTAGTTTAATGACGTGATGTGACATGTTATGCTGTTAAGTCAGTCATGTAGAGGGGTGTTTTTAGTGGCAGAGATCCAACGTAGCAAACACTATGACATCTTTCTGCAGTGTGAAGGGGAGGCGTGCCTTGGGGAATGAATTTCCAGCTTGTGTGCTTGGAACTCCTTTGTGGTCACTTCTTGGGAGTGAAAGGGCAATGTCCACTGGTTGAACTTGGAGGACACTCTGGCCTGTGTCTGCTTGTCTGTGCAGTCCAGAAATATTCTTTGTTCTTTGAGCTGTTCTAATTTAGATCGGTATAATATAGAGAAGCCTGAGCTGCCTTTCCAGTATTTCTGCCAGAATCAGAAGCAGTTTGGTGTGACAGCACCAGGTTCTGTGCAGGCTAATTTACTCTGTCCAGAGGCAGATATTTTCAGTTTTTAGCTAGAAGCAGAATAAATTAGCCCATGGGAACTCTGAGTTGCTGCAGCTTGATTAGTTCTCAGATGACTTGGGAGCAGTCCATGCACTAGAGATCAGGACAACTGATTTTTTTGCTAGATATATGTGGGCCCTGCTTCTTGTGGAATGTCATTTGACCAGAGCTTGCTCCCTGGCATTATTACATGACAGAGCCAGAAAGATGTCCCTCCAGCAACTCCTGCTGAAGGAGAAAAAATCCCCACTTTAAGTTGTGACCTGGTGCAAGTGCTGAATTTGATAGGTTGTTTTTTCCCCATTCTGCTGTGTTCAAGATGAATAGTGTTGGGGGTTAGATTTTTCTTTCCTTTTGTTCCTTTTTCCATTTTCCATTCCAAGGGAGGTTCTTGCCTTCCTTAGCAGACACCTGTCCTTGAAACCAGGACAAATAGTCAGGCAAATACTGACAGTGGAGATAGAAAATTCTCTGTCCTAGTGTAAGGCATGGGATAATCATGTCCTGATTCCTGTAAGCGTGATACCTGCATTTTGGGACTGTCTTGGCCAGATCAAGTGTGTATCTACACTTCTTTGGCCGGGTGTTTTACCTCTTTATAATACAAGATGGAATTAGATGTAGTTTCATGGGTTAGAACAGAGCCCAGTGGACTCTTGTTTAATCCGTATAAAAATTATCCAGAACTAAGCTTGTGCAAGAGCCAATGGGAGTGGTTGAGTACAGTGCCAGGCAGAGATGTCTAGGATGTGAGCCATATTCCCTCCAGACAGTTTGGCTGTCTTTGTACACTGCTTCTTTGCATTTCCTGTCCACTGTGAATTTAAGTAGAGAGACACTTGGCTGTATCTGCTTTGCCTGCATGTTTACTTAGCTATCTGGTACAAAATAATTCAAGGTTTCTTATTTTTCTGCATTGCAGGCTCCAGAGTAAGACTTTCCTTTGGACCAGATGGTGGTTAAGTGCTAATCTGCTGTATAACAGGCAGCATGTACTGTACTGCATGGCATTAGCAGAGAAGAACTGGGCAGATGGGCTTCTAATGCCTCTGGTAAGTTTGCTCCTAAGTGGATGTGTAGTTCAAAATGTATTTCATGTTATAGATGAAAAAGTTGTTGTTTTTTTTTTTT